>CM042552.1:20376568-20394068 GCA_023630585.1 Cranoglanis bouderius
ACACACACACACACACAACACACACACAACACAACACAGCACACAGTTATTGCTTACTGTCTCGAATTATTGTTTTTATATCTTGACGCCTCTAGCAGAAAAGCACAACGCACACACACACACACACACACACACACACACACACACACACACACATATTTATTCAGATGTATAATATTCACCATTGTCTGTGCCACAGTAATGGCTTCAATTCAGCAGGAGCAAAGCTGTAAGTCACTGTTAATTAAAAAACAAATCAGTACGATACACAGAAATACACACAATTGGTTAGAGGATGCCGGCTCTGTCATACACACAACAAAGTTGTGTGTGTGTGTGTGTGTGTGTGTGTGTGTGTGTGTGTGTGTGTGTGTGTGTGTGGGCAGTAAGAGATTTTGAGGAATGAGACCCTGTGGCTGTTGAGTCTCCAATTTGATTACTCTCAAACCACTGAACATGGAATTAGCCAAGCATTACAAGTGTAGATTTATGCAGTGTTGTGTGTGTGTGTGTGTGTGTGTGTGTGTGTGTGTGTGTGTGTGTGTGTGTGTGTGTGTGTGTGCAGGCTCTCCAACATAAGAGAAAGCTTTGTTTAGCTAGCTACTAGAGTTTCTCTCTCTTTTTTTGCTAATAAAAGTTGTAGCAAAAATACATCTTTATTCTCCAACACACTGACTGCAACTTAAAAACAACATTACTTACAACTCACATACTAACTACAACTAAACAGATTCAACTTTACTCACTAACTACAATTCACTAAATATATTTATACCTCACTACACTCTTTACAACTTACTAAATACAGCTATAAGTTTAAAAAGAGCATACAAACTATCTTTTAAAATCATCTTTTCTCACTGGCCACAAATCCTAATGTAATATAACTTTACTCACTAACACACTAACTACAACCGACCAAGTACAAAATTGTTTCACTAACACACAAATTACAACATACTAAATATAACTTTACTTACTAAATACAAGTAACTGGATATAACTTATATACTTACTACCACACTAACTAAATATAACTTTGCTCACTAACACACTAACTACAACTTACTAACTATAACTTTACTCACTAACACACTAACTACAACTTACTAACTATAACTTTACTCACTAACACACTAACTACAACCGACTAAGTATAAAATTGTTCCACTAACACTAACTACAACTTACTAAGTATAAAGTTGTCTTACTAACATACAAACTACAACTTACTAACTATAACTTTACTTACTAAATACAAGTAACTGGATATAACTTATATACTTACTACCACACTAACTAAATATAACTTTGCTCACTAACACACTAACTACAACTTACTAACTACAACTTACTAACTACAACTTTACTCACTAACACACTAACTACAACCGACTAAGTATATTTTTTTTCACTAACACTAACTACAACTTACTAACTATAACTTTACTCACTAACACACTAACTACAACCGACTAAGTATAAAATTGTTCCACTAACACTAACTACAACTTACTAAGTATAAAGTTGTCTTACTAACATACAAACTACAACTTACTAACTATAACTTTACTTACTAAATACAAGTAACTGGATATAACTTATATACTTACTACCACACTAACTAAATATAACTTTGCTCACTAACACACTAACTACAACTTACTAACTATAACTTTACTCACTAACACACTAACTACAACCGACTAAGTATAAAAAAATTTTCACTAACACTAACTACAACTTACTAAGTATAACGTTGTCTTACTAACATACAAACTACAACTTACTAACTATAACTTTACTTACTAAATACAAGTAACTGGATATAACTTATATACTTACTACCACACTAACTAAATATAACTTTACTCACTAACACACTAACTACCACTAAATATAAATTTCTTGCTAACATACTATATACAATGTCCAAAATACAAGCTGTTAATTTATTTAAAATGTATTTACTCACAAACTACAAGTAACTGGATATAACTTTACGTATTACCATACTAACTACAACTTACTACATATAACTTTACTTACTAACATACTAACTACAACATTTGTTAACTGTTAACTAATTAAATACATCTTTGCTCACTAAATACAATTTATTAAATAAAGCTTTACTAATTAACATACTAACTGCAACTTAAGTAACTAAAATTGTACTTAATAACTTACTAAATACAAATATACTTACTATACTAAAATATTAATTATTTCATAGCAGAGTAACTACACCTTAAAAGATATAACTTTACATCTAACTAGAACTTAACTAAATACGTTTATACTAAATTATATACTAAATATAAATTTTCTTACTGCGTCTTACTAGAATACTAACCGTAATATAACATACTAAGAAACTTCAGTGACAGTGAATTATCGTCTCTCATTCAAACACAATGCATAAAAAATGAACACCAACATTTTTAACAGAATTAAGACGTTAATAACATCAGATGTTCTGACAATAGTTTAGCCCAAAGAAGTCAACAATACTACCATAAACAATTTTACAGTCAACATTACTACAGGCAACACTGCTAATGTCAACAATGCTAGAATCAACAATATTACAGTAAACAATACTACAGTCAAAATTGCTAATGCTGAAGAAATCTACAGTCAACAATAATAATGTAAACAATACTACAGACAACAATACCAAAGTCAACAGTACTAAAGTCAATAGTTCTACATTCAACAATACTAAAGTTAATAATAATAATAATAATAATAATAATAATAAGTTACAGTACTACAACATTACCAAAGTCAAAAGTGCTACAGTCAATAATACTAAACTCACAATACCACATTCAACAATTCTAAAGTCAACAAAACTAAAATTACCAATGCTGAAGAAAACTACAGTCAACAATAATAATGTAAACAACACTACAGACAACAATACTAAAGCCAATAATACTACAATGATATTACCATCAACAATATTACAGTAAGAAAAACTCTACAGTCCACAATATTACAGCGAGCAACACTACAGGCGACATTACCAATGTCACCAACATATGTCAAAAATAATAGTCAACAATACTAAAGCCAATAGTGCTACAGTCAACAATACTAAAGCCAATAGTGCTACAGTCAACAATACTAAAGTCAAGAATAAAAACAAATCCAACAATACTACAGTGAATGATACAAAATGTAATAATACTGCAGTTAATTATACTACAGCCAACGATACTAAAGTCAACAAAACTACAGGATATAATACTACATTCAACAATACATGAGTGCTGTAGAGAAGCAAATTGCTTGGATTTTAAAAACAAAACAGTGTGTTTGTGCATTTGCTCTTTTGTAAATTCAGTCTTGGCTGAAAAAAAAAAAAGGTCTTATGTCTGAAACATTTATTTGCATATTATGTTGTAAACAAGCTTTGAGGACAGTGAACATTTAAATGAGTTCCTCCGATATCCAAAGTACAAAAGTAATGCTGGTATCACCAGAAAGCCTTTTGTAGGAAACTCAAAATAGTGGTTCTGGGTCAAAGTGACTCAAAGTGCTGGAGCAGGTGTCATTTTGATCTGGATGTGTGTTAGTCATGACCTGGATTTCATTTCTGAAATAAAACAGCAGTAGGGAAATAACACGCCTGGATTATATCCTTACTTACAGAACAGTTTCATCACACCGTTCGCTCGTCCACCTGGGAACCAGGACATGTAATGGAGTTCAAAGACCTGGTGGATGTGAGGGAAACTTTTAATTCGTAACTAGAGCTTCAGGCAAAAAAAAAAAAAAAAAAAAACAGGGTCCAAAAACAGGAAGCAGACAGAAACACAGCAGGTAGATGTATAGAAGAAATGTACGGAAGGAATTGGCCAGGTGACATTGGAAAACGTGGGAGAGACTTGTATATGAAGGATAATGTATTGATTACATATGTAAATTAGAATCAGAATGACCTTCAGTCTTCATGAAAGATAATTATTAAGATCTCTCTATATATTTCTCGATGAATCTTAGTGAATAACCAAAGACATTACGTTACATACAAGTCTGTTTTGCAACAGTTTTCCGAAAAACCTTAGATAACAGAAATTTGACAAATTAGTTCTAAGTACTTCTCAGTTGACTCCGCCCCAACTGAGTCTGGCGAAAAGTGGCAGTGGAGGATGAAGCTCAGTGGTTAAGACGTTGTGCTACTGATCGGAAGGTCGTGAGTTCAAATCCCAGCACCGACTCACTTTGCAATAGATTATAAACGGGTTTTTGCATTTGGCAGACGCCCTTATCCAGCACGACTTACATTTATTTCATTTATACATCTGAGCAATTGAGGGTTAAGGGCCTTGCTCAAGGGCCCAACAGTGGAGGCTTGGCAGTGCTGGGGTTTGAACTCATGATCAGTAGTCCAACGTCTTAACCACCGAGCTACCACTGCCCACTGTTTTTAATCAATAAGTAGACTGGATTTAGAAATGGTGGGCGTTAACTTAAGCGTGATTAAACATTTAAGAACAGACATTACGTTTGCGTAGGTATGAGGAACGATTTTAACGAAACGATGCCAACCAGGTGCTAATGGAAAAAGTAGACGTTCCAACAGTGAAGAAATATTAATGTTTCGTAGAAATCACGGACCGACATCAAGTACGAATCATTCTAATATTAAAACCTTTGGTGCTTGGCCCCCTAAATAAAGACTCTTACATCATTCTTTCTGTTTGTAGGCGTTTCGTGTATCTTTTTGAAAATGTTCTCTCAGGATCTCTCGCTTCACTGAAACAGAATGTTGATGTTTATGGGAAGTGAATGAATGATGTATTTTTCAAGATGCATTTGGAGTAGAGTCTCACTCTAGCTTCTAAATTATACACGTCACATGCCTTAGCGGTTAAAGTACATAAAAGTTCACATAAAAAGGACAGAAATGTAAGAGATGATTTTCCTCTTTAAATTTTGCACGAGAAACGTTTCCTACTATTTTATTTTCTCCCGCAAATTTCTAACGCCGTGTTTTTGTTGTAGGTATGCGCATCTTGGTGACGCTGCTGCTGGACACGTTGCCGATGCTGGGAAACGTTTTGCTGCTATGCTTCTTCGTGTTCTTTATCTTCGGAATTGTTGGCGTGCAATTGTGGGCGGGGTTACTGCGCAACCGCTGCTTCCTGGATGACGATGCAAGAGCGTGAGTGTTTCGTTCCTCTTATACCACAGCAATGTGCCGACAATTGCATTTTTCATTTTTTAATCCATTTGTAGTTTCATTTAATGTCTTTTTTTTTCTCTCTCAGGAAGTTTATAAGACAAAAACAAACAAACAAAAAAAAAAAAAAACACAGGCCAAGTATTATTTCCATCTCAAACATATGCATTTTTACAGTGGAGCGGATAATAAAGGCGGTATAAATACACGATAACCATTTGGAACAGCAGGAGCAGCATAAGGGTTGAACAGAAATCATACTGAAGCAAATGACATTGTGAAATAATGAGCATGTAGCAGCGAATACATGATCATAACATCTGGAAAAACAGTCCTGAGTGCTAAATGAGCGACATCATCGTGCAATAATAATGCTGGAGCGAGTGATTGTAAGACAGAGGGTTTAGAGTCAGCCTGAGGCAGTTATAGACGAGATGCTGTGCTACCTTTTGCCAGATTTTATGAGGATAAAGATGGGATTGAAGAATATGTTTTACAAGGAAAGGAGAAAGTCCTAAATCACATCGATACAGCCGGTGATACTGTTTTCTGTGGTTTCTGTAGGACATGGTGAGGGTATAGAGGCCTGCTGTAATCAGTTGCCACAGGAAATGGACATGTTGCTATGCTTTTAAAAGCAATCTACAGTATAGAACCATGATTGTCTTCTTTATGTGACCCTACCTCAGACGTAATCAATGTTTCCCCCAATAAGCCCCACAGTTTGTTTTGGGGTTTTTTGAGAACTTGACCTTCCCTAGGAATCTCTATTTGAAAGTAATTCACTTGGTGTAATTGGTTTACTTGGCACAAGTCACTGAATCAGTCAGTTTAAATCACCCTTTTTGAAAATAATTCACTTGGCGTAATTGATTCACTTGGCATGAGTGAACCAATTGAATCACTCTCTTTGAATCACTCTTTGAAAATAATTCACTTGGCGTAATTGATTCACTTGGCATGAGTGAACCAATTGAATCACTCTCTTTGAATCACTCTTTGAAAATAATTCACTTGGCGTAATTGATTCACTTGGCATGAGTGAACCAATTGAATCACTCTCTTTGAATCACTCTTTGAAAATAATTCACTTGGCGTAATTGATTCACTTGGCATGAGTGAACCAATTGAATCACTCTCTTTGAATCACTCTTTGAAAATAATTCACTTGGCGTAATTGATTCACTTGGCATGAGTGAACCAATTGAATCACTCTCTTTGAATCACTCTTTGAAAATAATTCACTTGGCGTAATTGATTCACTTGGCATGAGTGAACCAATTGAATCACTCTCTTTGAATCACTCTTTGAAAATAATTCACTTGGCGTAATTGATTCACTTGGCATGAGTGAACCAATTGAATCACTCTCTTTGAATCACTCTTTGAAAATAATTCACTTGGCGTAATTGATTCACTTGGCATGAGTGAACCAATTGAATCACTCTCTTTGAATCACTCTTTGAAAATAATTCACTTGGCGTAATTGATTCACTTGGCATGAGTGAACCAATTGAATCACTCTCTTTGAATCACTCTTTGAAAATAATTCACTTGGCGTAATTGATTCACTTGGCATGAGTGAACCAATTGAATCACTCTCTTTGAATCACTCTTTGAAAATAATTCACTTGGCGTAATTGATTCACTTGGCATGAGTGAACCAATTGAATCACTCTCTTTGAATCACTCTTTGAAAATAATTCACTTGGCGTAATTGATTCACTTGGCATGAATGAACCAATTGAATCACTCTCTTTGAATCACTCTTTGAAAATAATTCACTTGGCATAATTGATTCACTTGGCATGAGTGAACCAAGTGACTCACTCTGTGTGAATCACCCTGTTTGAAAATAATCAATGATGGGGTGGTGTGATGAGGCCTAACACAAAGTGGAGTTACCAAAGCGTTTTATTTCTCTTATGCCACAGCAATTTTACCAACAATTGCAAATTTTAGTTCAGTAATGAGCAAGAATGCTATTTGCCTGTTCATTCTGTTTGAATCACTCTGTTTGAGGCACGAGACACCAAAAATGTGCCCAAACATGGTAAATATTGCCATAGTCAGTGTATAGACTCGATAGTTTCTTTGTCTTTGCGAAGTCTTGCCAAGCCAGTATAATGTATTTCCATGTTCCCCAGTTTAAACCGTGTTCCCTTGTATTTTTCGCCATTGTAATTTCCCCACGTATTAGCCTGGTGTCTGAAATTATCCATGTACTCTTATGGAATTAATTTCCCAGGTGTTTTTTTTGTTTTGTTTTTTGTTTTTTGTTTTTAGTTTTATGAACCTGCATTTCTATAACAGTAATGTCTTGTGGACCTGCTTTAATAAAACCAGCTCACCTCCTGCTACCTTTCGCTTCCCATTGTTCTCCACTGTTGTCTTTTCATGCTGTGTAGTTCAGCCCATTATTGTTCAAATGGGACCGCTGGAGATGACTTGGCAAGGGGCCAGCCTGCTTATAGACTGTCGCACCAAGGCATCAAGGATTTTAATCTTTGCCATTCTTGGCAGAAATCAGCCTTACACCCATCTATTATTTTTTTCTGCTTTAAAAAGCTTCTTGTGGGAAGGCATTACGCCAAAAAGAGAGCAAAAGTGAATGACAGAGGTCCAAGATTTAAGTCATGCCATTTATATATAGATCTGTGGAACAAAATATTGACCTTCAAGGTTCCTCAAATACAAAAAATAAATAAATACATACAAAATGGGGGCTAGATAAACATGAGACGTGCAGATGTACTAGATAACTGGGCATGTCACTTTTTATCTACTTATAATTACATTTCATGTTGAGGATCGTCTGTGAAACAGGCTCTCTACGTTCTAGCAGCTACATACAGACAATATTAGCGCCATCCTTAGACGTTATTTTGTCAGAAAACAAAGTTACAGCTTTACCTTTGTCTGTTATGAAGAGCTGACACTGGAGACTCCTTTTCATTTCATTTCTTTTCATTTCGTTATATAAACCTGCACCATGAGTGAACCAGTTGACTCGTTTTCACTTGCATGAGCGAACCAATTGAATCATTCTGTTTGAAAATAATTCATTTGGCATGAGTGAACCAATTGAATCATTCTGTTTGAATCACTGTGTTTGAAAATAATTCACTTGGCGTAATCGATTCATTTGGCATGAGTGAACCAATTGAATCATTCTGTTTGAATCACTCCGTTTGAAAATAATTCACTTGGCGTAATCGATTCATTTGGCACGAGTGAACCAATTGAATCATTCTGTTTGAATCACTCCGTTTGAAACTAATTCACTTGCGTAATCGATTCATTTGGTATGAGTGAACCAATTGAATCATTCTGTTTGAATCACTGTGTTTGAAAATAATTCACTTGGCGTAATCGATTCATTTGGCATGAGTGAACCACCTGAATCACTCTGTTTGAATCACCCTGTTTTAAAACAATACACTTGGCATAATTGAATCGCTTGACATGAGTAAACCAATTGAATCACTCTCTTTGAATCACTCTGTTTGGAAATAATTCCTTTGGCATAACTGGTTCACGATTCCATATCAATGATTACACTAATCCGTTTAAGAGTCGAATGTTATATTTGGGGACGAAACGTCTTTGAGATGCAGTTCATTATCCAAGTCTACAAAAGGGTTCGCTGAGAATTAAAGCTTCTTGGTGTAGCAATAGCGAGATAATATATTAAATTAGCTAAAGAGGTCGACCATGGAGTGTTTTAGAGCCGAAAGCTCGGAGGACATCTGGGTTCATGATATCTAAGACGCTCCTAAAGCAGCCACCAATCAAGTTAATGTCTTTTAAAAGACACCACGGTGTCATCTCCATCACAGGAGCACAGCAGTGACTGTAGAGTCAGTCACCAGCTCGGAGAAAACAATCAATCCCACCAGATATCAAGGTTTCCGTGCAATGTGGATAAATTGGGAAAGTCCCGGTGGACCGTGAGTCGGATTATACATCAAACACCCCGCTTCCGGACCACACACTCTCACACAATTCAATCGCTTTGCTTTAGATGTTCATCAACTACAAAGCCACAGTTGCTCAGGGGAGGTAGAAGCCGCTAATCAAGAAAGCTCTACTCTAGTTAAAGATTAATTCACTTTATCCAAATGATCTTTAATGCTAAATGCCAGTTAACTAAGATTTATTCCTATTACATTTATTGATATTTATTAGTTTAGTTCTTGGTCTGGTTTGGACATGTTATTGGTTCTTGCATGCTCGCTTCTGATTGGTCAGAAGGTGTTGGCTCATTTTCATCATCGTTAGGAACGACTTACACACGGACGGAATAAAACATTTCAGGATAGGCAAATCAGCTTCAGGGTGGTAACAGTAACTCCACTTCATCACACCGCTCCATCGCTGATTATTTTCCTATAACAGCACACCACCAAGTGTTTTTATTTGTTACATATAAAACAGGTTTAGAAGCAAAATGTCACTATGATAGGCTCTATAATCAAATTCAAATGGTAGAAAAACCGTTTCCAGCTATGCTGTTAACTGTCAGAACGTGACATTAAAAAGAAATAAAAACGCAAAATAATAGCATGTGCTGGATCAAGTGCTATTCTATAATCTGAGGAATAATGAGCGTGGAAGCCACTTTGTTAAGTTGTTCGATTGTTTTTATGCTTTTTTCTTTTTTCTGAATCCCACGTAAATATTGATCGACGTAACATCTGGTCTTCACTGTCTCTCTCTCTCTCTCTCTCTCTCTCTCTCCGTCTAGGATGTTTAATCTGTCTCCGCCTTTGAGCGCTTACTACAGACCTGAAGACTCCGACGACATCGCCTTCATCTGTTCAACCAACCGTGAGAACGGAATGCTGCGCTGCTCTGACGTCCCGCCCCGCAAAGTGGGCGGGGCTTACTGCGAGCTAAACGCTCCCAACGTCTCGGACCCCGCTCCTCTAGAGCCCGCCCATAGGGGGTGTGTCAACTGGAATGTCTACTACAACATCTGCAGAGCGAGCGAACACAATCCACACAACGGAGCCATCAACTTCGATAACATCGGATACGCGTGGATTGCCATCTTTCAGGTATTTTATTTATTTTTATTTTTTTTATACGAGGGGAATTAAAATCTGTTTTATGAAGGAAATAATAATTTTTTATTTTATTTAATGATAAAAGTGTAAAGAGGAATTATTGGCACCCTTGGTGATGATGAGTAAACAATATTTTAGGAAAAATGGTAAATTTGCTTAATGTCAAACTGACTTCAAGTGGAATAAATTCATCCATGTGTCATAATTATTGGAACCCCAGAAATTCTTAGCAGCAAAATGTAATTGGAGCATGTTCCCATTTTTTAAGTGTTTAGGAACTCTTAAAAAGTCGTCCACGACTTCCTGTTTCACTGGGGAATAAATACGAAGTGACACAGACGCTGACTTCCCTTAATCCTTCGTTAGCATGCGGAAAAATTAGAGAATAAACAAAAAGTGTGTCAACTTTCATAAGCTATAAAAAACTAGCTACACGCCTGAAAATATCCTAATCTTCTGTCAGGGTTCAAGATTTAAAGAAACATTTTGTAGTCATCGAGTCGCCTGCAATTAGACACCATCTAATTGCCATGCCAAGAATTCTTTTTCTTTCAGCTTCACCACAAAAGTAAATGTCTGGAGTTATAACTTATAAACGATAATGAGACAACAACAGAGATGTTTTTCAACACTCAAGGTGGAATTGGCATCAAAAGAAGGACCTAATCCCGACTGTGTTTCCTCTAAACGCCCTGGCCACTGGGCTACCTCTGCCAAGAAGTTACAACAGGGTCATGGTCGGATCCTCCCGCGGGACTATGATCCAAAATGTGCACAAATTCATACAAAAATCGTGATGTCACCGCTCCTGATCTCGATCAATTCGACGAAAATATTGAAAATATTCCTCGCTTTGGAGAAGACTCAGCAAATCGATTCGCTGGGTTTTAGTGCCGTATTTTAGGTCTAGGTTTAATAACGAGTATCCTGAAAGAAGCTGGAACTCTTCCTTCATTAGATGAGTGTGAGAGACTTGGCTCGTACACTTTATTTTATTTATTTTTTTTGCTGAGTGTGAATTTTTGTCTCCATCGCGCGTCCTTTCAGAGCCAAGGGACACTTAGTTTTATTGTAGACGAATGAAGTTGTGGCAACAGAATTGACATCGATAAGCATCGCCCCCGTCTGAGAAAATCAAGTGCTCATCATGTTCGCTACTAATCGTATCGGATAAAGCCAAGATATCCATCATGTTCCTGAGTAATCTGCGTGCACAGGTGAAAACGATTTACGAGGCTCCGAGTGATCCGATTAGCCTGAGTGTGACATTTTTCATTCTTTAGCAAGCTGGCTTCACCTCATCCTTTCGGCTAGCGCACTAAAAAGGCTTCCTCTTCGACTCCTTTTTACAATTGACACAAACGTACGATGCACGAAAAAAAACCCTTTCCTATAGGTTTATTATAAACGTTACACACTCTCTGCACCATTAAGTGTACACCTTTGAAGGTTTCCCTGCTAAATTCAAAGTCCAGCCTCCTGATGATGTCACATCGTGGCTTTACAGCTGACCAATCACCAACCTCGCTGCCTGGCGAGACGAACGATGTACAATTTATTTTGTTTACAACGAATTCTTAATTTTTTTTAGAAACGCATACTTAGTTTCACTATTAAAAATAAACCACATCGCTGTCGAATTCTCGATTCCGATTGGTTGATTCTTTTCCTGTAACAGCAGCTGTTACAGTGTAGTAACATTAACGCGTTCGTTCTAGTACGTTATCGTTGCTATAGTAACGACTCGTTCACAGCGTCGTACTTGTACGCCGGGCGCTTCTCTAATAAGAAACAGATTTTTTTTTTTTAAATCATTAATATGTTGACGATTTCATGAAGCAACGAGGTGTCTATGTAAGCATTTATGGAAGGAGTCTCCAGTGCCAGTGCCTTGTAACACCTTTAACATGACAAGCAGCGTAATTTATTCTTTTTTTCAACTTCAAAAGAGAATAAAAGAGAGGCGGGTGAGGGGAGGTCTGTTTACGGCGTAAGTGAGAACTTCGCAAACGTTAAGTGTAGCTATAAACGGTTAAAAAGTGTGACGTGTTTGTTTGGGGGCTTTTTTCGTGATAAATGAACACTTTGGCGAAACGTTGTGGTATAAGAGGAATAAAACACTTTGCTTTGCTTCATCACACCCCGTCATCGATCGTTTTCCCGTAACAGCACTCCACTACGTGTTTAATTCCTTCCTTAACAATGTCAGATACCAGATATTTGATTTCAGACAGGAAGTAACCCTCGACCCACTTCTCGTCTTTAGGTGATCACACTAGAAGGCTGGGTGGACATCATGTACTACGTCATGGACGCACACTCCTTTTACAACTTCATCTATTTCATCTTCCTGATCATCGTAAGTACACGCGGAGTCTACACAAAGCTTTTCACACAAACGCACACTTCTAAGGTCTGTTCATTTCACACCTACAGTTTTCCCAGTCCTCACATTTCTGATTAGCTTCACTGTAGCTACTGAAACACACCGGAGCTGAAATGAAAAGCTCCACAGACTTCACACTTCCTCCACAACACCATACACACGTTCACGTCTTTTCAGAGCTGCTCTACGTTTTGTTCGTAAAAAATCATTTCCGTGTTGTCTTTTCTTTCTTTTTTTTCTCTTTTCTTTTGCAGTTTAGCAACTGCGGGACGTTATTCTCGGAATATTAAGACTTTATTATGAATTCATTCTCAAATTATTACCTTTGTGGGTTGTTGTTGTTTTGCTTTGCTTTAAGCTGTCATACTTTTGGAAAAAGTTTCTTAAAATATTGTCATCTCAAAATATTCGCTTTTATTCTTGTAATTTTGAGACTTTGTCCTTGAAATATTACGATTATCATTGCAATTAGAATATTAACAACTATAAATAAAACTAAAAATACATGAAATATTACGAATTTATTCTCAAAACATTACGACGTTCTATTAATTTATTTATTTACTTTGTTTTAAGTGTACTTCGTCATACTTTTTTTTTTTTTTACTAATCTCAAAATATTAGCGTTTATTCTTGTAACTTTGAGACTTTGTTCTTGAAATATTATAAATTTATTCTTAAAATATTACCATTGTGAATTTCTATGAATTTTAACTTTTTCATTTTTTTTATTTATTCTTTTTGTTGAGATGTTTGCTGGGATACGTACAGTATTTACTTTCATCGGTCCAACAAGCAATTTCTCTCTCTTATCGTAACTAACTTAATATTGCGTTGTTGTTGTTGTTTGTTTGTTGTTTTTTTTTGCTTTAGGTGGGCTCCTTCTTCATGATCAATCTGTGCCTGGTGGTCATCGCCACGCAGTTTTCGGAAACCAAGCAGCGCGAGAACCAGCTGATGCGTGAGCAGCGAGCTCGCTTCCGGAGCAACGAGTCCACGCTGACCAGCCTGGCCGAACCCGGCTCGTGCTACGAAGAAATTCTGAACTACCTTGGCCATCTTCTGCGCAAGTTTTATCGGCACGTTATCCGTTTTTATAACGGCGTGTGGCGCAAGGGCAAGAGCGCTAACCTCGGCGAGTCCGCCACCGTGGGCGGGGCCAACCGACACTGGAGCAATAAGGAGAAGATCGAGCTGACCCGACACCTCTTTCATCATCACCATCATCATCATCATCATCGCATGGGAAATGGCATGGACGTCCCGGAAGTGAAGGCGGTGCTTCTGAGCGGAGATAAATGCCTTCCCAAATACGCTTCGTCATTCCCTCTGACCGTGCACAGCCTCAAGGGGATCGGCGTGAACTACCCCACCATCCTGCCCCTGGCCTTCTTCACACACTCACGGGTTCACCCCAGCTGCACTAGTGCCCTCAAGACCAAGAACACCAACAGCAAAACACAGCATGGTGAGAACACACACACACACACACACACACACACACACACACTTCAAAAACAAGAAAATCATCATCGATTCGACTTTATACTTGAAATATTTTGATTTTTTTAATCTTATAACTTTGTCAGCTAGTCTCAACTCCTACTCCGCCTACTGTTCACATCTGGATTCGTGTTCAGGATCTGTCCGAGTAACGTGTTTATATGTTCAGATATTCAGATAGATAGATAGAGTGTCAGATGTGAGAAGAGTGGAAATAGAGAATAGCGGAAGCTGATTAAACATTAAGCGTCTGTTTCTCCAGGGGTCTGAAGAGTAACGAAGGTTTCCTCCGCTCTAATAATTCTAAATTAAATCCAAACGAAAATGAATATACAGAGCTTCTTAAGTACATACTGTAGATGTCCCACGCTAATCCGTTTTATTGCCCAGGAATTTCACAAGCCAGGTTAAAGACGTTAACCCCATCAGCCTTTACAACAGCACTGAGGTGCCAATACTTTCCGTCACAGATTGGACTAAATTTGTGGAAAGATCTCAGGTCTGAATAACTTCAGACAGAAGATATCATGTAGTTCCCCCCCGTGCAGGTGTGTACCCAGGTGTGTGTTCGAGTGTGTGTACAGAAGCTGGCAGCAGACCGGCACCATGCGAGCTTCCCACATGCCCGGTTTCTGCCCGCGAGGCCGACGCGCTCGGCTCCGGCTCCGTCTGTGACTCGGACTCGGAGAAAGACAGCGATACGGAGGTGAAAAGAAACAGCCGAGAGGAATCCGAGAGGAATTTCGGCGAGAAGCCTAAGAGGGAAAACTTCCTCGGGGTGTGTGTGCGGTGTGTGAGAGCCGTCCTGAGGAGGATCGTGGACAGCAAGTACTTCAACAGAGGCATCATGATCGCGATCCTCATCAATACTCTCAGCATGGGAGTGGAGTACCATGAACAGGTGACACACACACACACACACACACACACACACACACACACACACACACACACACACACGTTCACATACGGTATCACCAGCCTCTCGTTTTTCATATTACTGAATTGTTTACACACAAAATGGCTTCCACTCTCTAAGCTTATAGAATAGCACTTGATCCAGCACATTCTCTCTCTCTCTCTCTCTCTCTGTGTGTGTATATATATATATATATATATAAATTGTGCGTACGATTTAGAGAAGATACTTACAAGATACTCAATCGAGGTCAAGGTTTAATCAAGGTTTAACAATCTAACATAAATAACCTGCTGATTATAGTTAACTTTAACCTTCAACACGTGAAAATTTCTGTAATCCTTTAAAGATAAAATGTGGCTATTGTTTCCTGACATTCCTCCGTCCTCTCAGCCGACATCTTCGACTTTCCTCCTCGACCAAAGAGGCGTTGCGCTTGTGGACGACTAGCTCGAGAAGAACCGGCTCTAGCTAACTAGATCGCTAATAAACGCTAGGTTCTAGGTCCTGAAACCATGCTAGCCGCAGTCGAAACCTACGAGGCTGTTTCACATTCACGTGAGGATAAAGTCCCCTGTCTTCTGCGACACGTTTGCGTACTTTCTTCTCGCTCTCCGTGAGAATGCTTTACGTCGTAAATTCTGTCTGCAGTATCAAAAATAACCACCAGGTTTTTCAAGGAAAAGATTTTTCTTCTTAAGTCCGGACGCAATCCGTGTTGTCCACTGCTTCCTATCGACGGAATTCACCGAACCTAAAATTAATTCGTTCACCTTTTTAGTGTTTGTGCAGCACTTTAGCTTTTCTCTTCAGTACAGTCCGCTTCGCACTTTTTTTTCCCAAAGCAGCTTGATAAAGGCCAGACCCTTAATGAGCAAGTGGAAAGAATCAGTGGCAAAGAAAAATTACCGAGAGCGAGGAAGAGGCCTGGAGACGAGCCAAGACCTTCTCGGCATGGCATCGTGACGTTTCAGCTAGAAGAGTTGTGGAGTAAATGAAACAAAAAGTATTTATACACATCATGTGGGTTACTGCCATTGTAATGTATATGTTTATATATCGTAAGTATACAGTCATTTATCAGGAGCGTGTGGGGTGTTATGGTTTCTACAGCAACGGCTTTTTAAAAAATCTACGGAAGGAGTCTCCAGTGTCGGCGGAAAAGCACTTTTGCGGTTTCTCTACAAATAATAATCGCTTCGTTGATTGTTTCCCTGTAGCAGCACATCCCTGAGTGTTTTACTCCTTACTCCTTACCTCCCGTTTTGTTTTTTGTTTTGTTTTTATACACTTCTCGGTGAATCCTTTCATTTGGACTTGTGTACAATTCCTGTCACTCGGTTATTCCTCACGGTGTGCGCTCTTCCTGTCTGCATCGTGCTGGATTTTGTCAGCTAGGTGTCACGCTTGGCTAATACGCTCCAGACGTGTTTCGAATCATCTCCTCGAGCACTCGTGTTGTTTTGTTTCCCCCTGTTCTCCGCTTCAGTCTTGCCTTTTGTGGCGCCGCTTGGATTTTCCCATATCAGTCGGGGGTACACGTGTGTGTTTGTGTGTGTGTGTGTGTGTGTGTTTGTGTGTGTGTTAATTTTGTGTAGATTTACACAACACCAACCTTTCGGCTTCAGATCGACTCTAATAGTCGAGTTACTGCGAGTATTATTGATTTCAGTTACACACCAATTTAGTGAGAGAAAGCGATTCCAAAACAAATCCATAAACGAGGACGAATAAAACCAGCTGTTCAGTGAGGACAAAAGTAATGGCGCCCTATAAAAGGAGGAGGAGCCATGAATACCGCGTGTCCGCGCAGCGTAGCCGATGCGCTGCAATGGCCGAGCTGGATTATTGCGCACGCTTTCAGCTCTCTGTGAGCGTTTTGTGGGCGTGGCTAAACGTGATCGTGCCTCGAACATGCTCGGTAACTTATGCCTGAATTGTGTCTTTTACCGTACGCCGACTTCATGTGTATTTTTGTGCTTTCCGGGACATGATTAGATTTAAACGGCTTATAAAATAACCTTAAGTTCTCCTGTTCTCAAAGACAACGTGTTTTTTTTTTTGTCCGTATTCTTTTGTCATTCATTTTTTAAATCCGTACACAGTCCCCGTGCACGAGCCGTTACTATAGAAACGATATTACGTATTAGAACGAGCGCGTTAATATAAATATAAACCTGTAAACCTACAGTATAGACACACAATTCTGACCAATCACAATCCAGAACTCAACATTCGTTGCTGCAAAAGTTGTACCTTATACAAATGTGGTTCAGATATGACTAAATCGAGTTTAATGGATTCACTGTCAGCAAAATAAAACCGCCACTGTGTGATTCATGATTGTGTGTGAGTGTGTGTATGTGTGTGTGTGTATTTGTGTGTGCGTCCACCAAAGATGTTTTGCTCGAGGCCGGCGCCCATTCACAC
>CM042552.1:20399068-20511568 GCA_023630585.1 Cranoglanis bouderius
TCTCCAGTGACGGAGAAGGTGTCATAGAAATATATATTATTTATATATGATTGTTTTTCACTTTACTTTTTATCCGTTTATAGTTACATCGAAACAAATTATCACGTCCGATAAATATAGATATATAGAATATAGGTCGTGTTCTATAAACGTTCCCTCGCCAGCCCGACTTTTTTGTCTCTCTCGAAGGAAAAAAACCAAAACAAAAACACGCCGCTTGTCATGTTGCCAAAGTGTCGGAACAATTACCGTTACAAAGCGCTGACACTGGAGACTCCTTCCTTAAATGTTACGTAGATGAACCTTTTTAACGAAAAATGTCGTCACATCATCAGTAATCATCCTTCAGCTTCTTGAAATGAAATGTAACACACAGCAATATCCAATCAAAAAGACAAATCCAAAAAGAAGATCTAGTGTTCGGCGTAGGGCGCCCTCTGCAGGCTCAGAGGTGTAGCATCTGTTCCAGATGTTCCAGTGTTACACCGATTGTTATCCTAAATTTGTCGAAAAACACTTACACCATCAAAACCCGGGCCAGGCGCCATCGTCTACCTGCAATATCGCTCACTTGATGAGGTCACCGAGGGGTGACGCTCACGTAAACGCTGATATGGGTCTGTATTAACTTCAGGCTCCGAAGGACAACATGGAGGTCAGGGTTTCTGCTGTACTTTAATTTCCCTAATCTCTCTCTGTGGATTGGTTTTGTGTGTGTGTGTGTGTGTGTGTGTGTGTGTGTGTGTGTGTGCTAGCAAAATACACAAAGTAAGCAGAACGTACTGCTTTTCTCAGCCTAAATCTGACTGGACAGGAAGCTATGAGTGACTAAATATGTAAAAACACATAGGGGGAAAAAAAAACAACCTGAAGACCATTTTGGCTGAATATTTAACGAGCGAGGAACAGGAAGACGTTTCTCTGTGTGAGGATGAAGGTGAAGTTAAACAGACGAAGACAACAGACAGACTCCTCGCTTCTTCTATAAACAAATATTTCAGTGCTGTGTGCAGTAAAAGAGGCAGCAGGGTGTGTGTGTGTGTGTGTGTGTGTGTGTGTGTGTGTGTGAGTGTGTGTGTTTGCCAGGAATGTTGAAGAAATGTTACAATGGACTTATTGTTTAAACATATTGATTTGCATATTTGTAAAACTGCTTAAACTGTTCTTGAGTGAAATTCAGTGAGAATTAGGCTCCGCCCACATGTATACAGATATTTCGCAATTAGATAAACCATTTTACATCACGTACAACAGAACAAAATTAATAAAAGCATAAGCTTGGATACTCCATATATACTTTAGCTATCAAGACAATTTAAGCAATATATTTAAAAAAATAATTAGCCAACTCCTAGCGAGGTATGTTACATTACGTTATGGCTTCGCCTACGTGCTTCTTCCAAAGAGTGCTTGGACCCCGCAGATCACTGATGGTGGCTATATTTCTTAGTATTTCTGTTCCTGTTTTCTGCACTTTGAGCTGAACTTTAATGTATGAGATGCTACATGAATAAAGTTTATTATTACTATTATTACACAATAATAAATAATATTAATAATATTATTATATTTATATATAATATAAATATTATATATAAATAATATTTATATATAAACAAAAAATAAATTTAAAAAAAATAGAAAAAGGAAGTAATAAAGAAAAACAGAATCGGCACAGGGGGAAAACAGGAAGTAGAGAGAGAGAGAGAGACTGGTGACTAATGAAAAAAGACTCAGGACTGCTCTAACAAAATCCAGCTGCAGTACGGGTCATCTGTCAGAGACGAAAGAAAAGGAAACAAAAGGGGAAAAAATGCACTTCCTGACAAAATGTCCAAAATCAAATAATTTAACAGCCTTTTAAATGTCACCGGTTCCTCAGCTTCACTCTTATTAAACTCAGCCTGAGAGGAGCTAGTGACATAATCTACTGCACTTCATTAGTAACAAATAAAGAAGAGAATAAATAAAAGAGGAACTGAGGGATGAGTAAAGAAATGTAATTTGTGGACTGACAGAGTAATTAGTGGTAGAACTGAGAGAGCAGCAGTTTCCTCCTACAGCAGTGTGTCCTTTACTACTGTCACAAACCACTCCCTGTCTGTCTGTCTCTCTGTCTCACTCCCCCTGTCTGTCTCTCTGTCTCACTCTCCCTGTCTGTCTCTCTGTCTCACTCCCCCTGTCTGTCTCTCTGTCTCACTCCCTGTGTCTGTCTCTCTGTCTCACTCTCCCTGTCTGTCTCTCTGTCTCACTCCCCCTGTCTGTCTCTCTGTCTCACTCCCCGTGTCTGTCTCTCTGTCTCACTCTCCCTGTCTGTCTCTCTGTCTCACTCCCCCTGTCTGTCTCTCAGGTCTCACTCTCCTTGTCTGTCTGTCTCTCTGTCTCCCTCCCCCTGTCTGTGTCTCTGTCTCACTCCCCCTGTCTGTCTCTCTGTCTCACTCCCCCTGTCTGTCTCTCTGTCTCACTCTCCCTGTCTGTCTCTCTGTCTCACTCTCCCTGTCTGTCTCTCTGTCTCACTCTCCCTGTCTGTCTCTCTGTCTCACTCCCCCTGTCTGTCTCACTCTCCCTGTCTGTCTCACTCTTTCTATATGTCTCCTGTCTCACTCTCCCTGTCTGTCTCTCTCTCCGTGTCTGTCTCTCTGTCTCACTCCCTCTGTCTGTCTCTCTGTCTCACTCTCCCTGTCTGTCTCACTCTTTCTATCTGTCTCCTGTCTCACTCTCCCTGTCTGTCTCACTCTCCAAGTCTGTGTCTCTGTCTCAGTCTTTCTGTCTGTCTCACTCTCCCTGTCTCTCTCTCCCTGTCTCTCTCTATGTCTCACTCTCTCTGTCTATCTCTATGTATCACTCTGTCTGTCTCACTCTATCTATCTATCTATCTATCTGTCTCACTCTCTGTCTGCCTCTCTGTCTCACTCTGTCTGTCTCACTCTCTGTCTGTCTCTCTGTCTTACCTCTGTCTCACTCTCTGTCTCACTCTTTGTCTGTCTCTCAGTCTCACTATCTTTCTCTCTGTCTCTCTCAATCTGTCTGTCTCTCTCTGTGTCTCTTTTTCTATTTGTATCTGTCTCTCTGTCTGTATCTCTAACTCTTTGTTTCTCTCTCGCTATGTCTTTCTCTATTTTTGTCTCTGTGTTTACCTCTATGTGTCACACCCCATCTCTCTCTCTCTCTCTCTCTCTCTCTCTCTCTCTCTCTCTCTCTCTCACTCTATCCATGCTGTGTTGTTTCCAGATATTAACGCAGGAGGACTGGAACGTGGTGTTGTATAACGGCATGGCCTCCACGTCTCCATGGGCGGCGCTCTACTTCGTTGCCCTCATGACCTTCGGCAATTACGTCCTCTTCAACCTGCTGGTGGCCATTTTGGTGGAAGGCTTCCAGGCTGAGGTAAGAGGTCAAAGGTCATGCCACTGCTGTTACAACTTAACACACGTTACGATTTCATGACCTCGATATAGTAACCTGTCAGACACAATATAAACAAAATGCAGAATAACAGGATGTGCTGGATCAAGTGCTATTCTATGCGCTGATGAGTGTGGAAGCCATTTTGTTAACCAGTGATTTGTGTGATAAGTACAATGAGGGCTATTCATGCAGCAATATTCTAGACTCCTATTCTTTCAGTGATCACCATCTTCTCATCTGACAGCTAAGAAACAAACGCTGTTTCCTCCTTCAGTCCTGTCTCAAAAAACGAAAGATAGAAATAAGAGGAAAGGTATAGAAGAGGAGAGATAGAGGGATGATGCAGATTAAAGGAGAGGAAATAAAGAATGCAGAGGAAAAGGGAAGAGAAGATAAAGAGAGGAGGACTGGACTGATGAGAAGGGAGAAAATTAAGACGAGAAGATGAAGAGATATGGAGACGAGGGTGAAAAAATGAAAGGAAGGAAGGAGAGATAATAGGACAGGTGAGAGAGGCTGGATGGATAGAAACAAGACGAGGAGAGACGGGGATTAACCCGAGACGAGAGGACAGTAATGGTGACAGAGAGAGGAAGTCCGAATTAATGCACTTGTCCTAGTTCTTTCTCCACTTCATTATTCCTTTAAAAGAGGAGAGAGGGACACACATTCCCGGCAGATTTCAGAACCTGAATCGGTGCCAGTTTGCGTGTTTGTGCGTGTAGGAGTGTGTTTATGCGACGGCACAGCTGGGGTGTCCCGTACCGGAAATCCCTTCTGCGGTCTTATTTCCCGTCTGTGTCTTTTATCTTCCTTTCTTCCTTTCTTGTCTTTTATCTTCCTTTCTTCTGTTACACACAATGCAAAAGCCTACACACACACACACACACACACACACACACACAAAAGAAAAGGCAAGGATACAGGTCCTCACTTAGCTTTATTCCTCTTCCTCCATTTTTCTGGCAAGTTCTTCATTTCGTGATACTACAGCAGTGTTCCTTTAGTCTGATTCAAAGCGACGAGATTAATTACATCCCGCTAATTAAATAATTACACACTCGTATAAGGTGCCTTAAGCCTGAGCAAAATTCATATCCGTCTGAGCAAAGTGGATACGACATCGTCGGGTAGGAAGGTTATTGCTGATGCTTTTATTTTCCCAGTAATTGTTCTTCAGATTGATTTCATTTTGAAGTGTCTGTCTGTCTCTCTCTGTCTCTGTCTCTCTCTCTCTCTCTCTCTCTCTCTCTCTCTCTCTCAGGGTGATGCTAGCAGGTCAGAAAGCGACGATGATGCGTTCTCATCTGACTTTGACGACGAGGACAAGTTGAGAGAGCTGTCAGGTGCGGATGTTGTTGACGTTTGCGCATACAGTTATCAGAATAAAAATGTTCTTTGGGTTTATTTTGTATATATATATATATATATATATATGTGTGTGTGTGTGTGTCATTTTGGCCCCCAGGTTTGGAGGTGAAAGTGCAGACGCTCCTGCCCATTTCTAACGGCCACCTGGAGCCCAGAGCCACCATGCCGCCGTACCACGCCTACACTACGGCCACGCCCAGAACAGAACTCTCTCACGTCGACAACCAATCACTGCGCAGCAGCAACGCCTCCTACGAGCACCATGACCAGAAGTCGATGGTGAGACTCCCACGTACAGTGAGATTCGTGTTCGTATTCATTTTTACCATCAACAACCTGAATATTTGACCCTTTTTTTTTGTGTCCAGTCCAGTCTATGGGGGAGTCGCCGCTCCAGCTGGAACAGCCTCGGACACGCCCCTAGCTTGAAGAGGCGTGACCAATCAGGAGAGCACGAGTCGCTACTATCGGGCGAAGACCGGGACAGTTTCGAAGACGACCGATCGGAGGAGGAAAAGTCCAGCAGGACAGGCAGCTTGAGCAGAGTTTCACATCTTGAGTCGTTCGATTTGCCAGAACTCCTACAAGTCCCTCCCATGCCACACCTCTACGGAGAATGCAACGGTAGATTGGACGGATCGTTTCCTTCCTCTCCGTATGCGACGCAACGAGAGACATCACACGCACCTGCCGAGCAGGATGAGGACTCGGAAGAGGTTTTAGTCACTTTTTCAATCATTAGAATAAGTGAAAACGTGTTATTTATTTGTGTAGGTTTAATGTTTTCCTGTAGTAAAGTTCTGTGTAAAGGTTTTCATAGTCGTGAATTGAAGTCTCACAGATTTTCTTCATATTTACGTGCATATGTTGATAAACACCAATCAGCCCGTACATTACCAAGGGCATTTTTATATATTTAATTACTTTTATCCTGATTGAACGACCAGTCTTTTCTGTATTCATTTATGAATTTGCTTTCTTTAATCGATCAAGTTTCACAAAATTTCATTCAACTGGAGTGTAACTGAAATAAATAAACCGTATTAAAGTATATAATCCATATATATATATATATATATATATATATATATAAATTCAGAAGAAATTTGGTATTTTATGGTCTGGTATTTCATTTGTTGTTTTTGTTAATCTGAGAACGAAGCTAGTATGAAGCCGAGCAGGTAACACGTAAATCAAACCACCGGTTTTCACACGTTATTTAATTCTTGTTTAACCAGCTGTCATTTCTCATGGACAGGCCACGCCCACAAGAGTTACTCTGTCCATTGTGTTTACTAAGTTGTTGGTGGTTTGAAAGCTGGAGACTTTATAAACACCCCTGTGTAGTGACAGATTTTCAGCCAGAATTATCTTCCTAATTCCTGCTGCATGACAATAGACCCTGTGTGTGTTTTGTAGATCTAATGTCAGGCCATAACTCTGTCTCTTTCCATCTGTCTCGTTTTGTAATTATCTCTCTTGCGGTTGTATCTCACCACACTGTATTCGAACCCGCTGAGATCTGCGATGTCTTACATCCTACATATTGCTCAATAATTTGGTGTTTAGATCTTTAAAGCCTACTTCGCGTCTGCTTGCAAAGAGCCAACTGCAAATCCACATCCATTATTTATTATTTATTTTCTGAATTACAAGCAAGTTTTCTTATTTAGTCGATTTATTTTTGAAGACAGAAGTTACTTGTTTTATAAAAAGCATGATTTCTTACTTTACTTTCGCATTTTGTATTGATTTAGCTTATTTATTCAACACACTTAAGACCTATCTGTGCTGAAAAACTGTTCTAAAACACCGCGTACATATCTGAAATAGGGGCTTTTTTTTTTTTTATTGAATGTTAAACTTGGGCAAAAGTAGGAGTAGACCTCCGAGGGTTAATGCTTGTTTCTTTTTTTGTAATTCTTTGTTCATGTTTGTAGAGCTGGTGTGTTATTCTGAAAAGGATATTGGAGCCGTACAAGCCTCAGTGGTGCAGAGATCACGAGGACTGGTCACTGTATGTGTTCTCACCTCAAAATAAGTGAGTATAAATAAGTGAGTACAAGAGAAAGGGAAAAAAAAAAAGTTCACGCCGTACAGTAGGGAATGATCAGTTGTTCTGAACAGATACAAATACCGACAGGAATAGGAAGATTATTAGGTTTTATCTCGCTAGAACGTTCACGAGGTGTCGGGACACACAAGCGGGTCGTTTTTACTTCAATGCTGGTTTAGACCATGCTCTTTAACATTAATGTACAGCATTCATTTATTCATCCTTAGTCCCTGCCTGGTCAGGGTCGCAGTGGTTTAACTTAAGCAACTAATTTGTTTATATTTTGGGCAAATCCCACACGAATCTTTACTTGAGACCAGTTATGACCAGTTACTTGAGCAGTTGAGGAGCTGTCAGAGCCAGAATTGCTGACATTGTTCCATCTGGAGAAGTTTAGGACACGCCCACATTGGGTAGAAATACAAATGCAGATCTAGCTATTTGGCGCACTATCCAGATAGAGATAATGTCATTGCTTTGCACGTGTAACAACCTCACATGAGTTTGTTACCATCTATCCATCTCTGTGTGTAGGTTCCGTGTACGTTGTCAGAAGTTCATCACTCACAGGATGTTTGATCACATCGTGCTGGTCTTCATCTTCCTCAACTGCATCACCATTGCACTCGAGAGACCCGACATCCAGCCACACAGCATGGTGAATAAACTGCAAAGCACATCTTGTAATCGATTAGAATGCACATTTGCCTCGCACTTATGGGTTCGGGAGTTCGAATCCCGCCTCCGCCTAGAGTTTGCGTGTTCTCCCCGGGGGTTTCCTCCAGGTACTCTGGACTGGTCCTCCCCCAGTCCAAAGACATGCGTTGTAGGTTGATTGGCATCTCTAAATTGTCCGTAGTGTGTGAATGTGTGTGCGATTGTGCCCTGCGATGGGTTGGCACCCCGTCTAGGGTGTCCCCCACCTCATGCCCCGAGTTCCCTGGGATAGGCTCAAGGCTCCCCACGACCCTGTATAGGATAAGCGGTACAGAAAATGGCTGGATGGATTTTCCACCTTCTCATCAACGAAATGAAAAGAACGAGCATATTAATTTCAACGCCACTTGGCGAGTTGTTGGAAAGGGAACCACTTTAAAGCGTCCAAGCACTCCTCAGAGATACTTCATGGACGGGGTGTGCAGTCACCATTACCTTTTCTTTGACTGTTACAAAACGCCGACACTGGAGACTCCTTCCATAAATGTCAAATAAACATCTCCTCATAGATAACTTCACCATACCAAACAATTACACACTTTCTCAATGTGTTTATGTGCTGCTATAGAAATGTTCAAACTAACACATTAATAAATGAATAAACCTGTGATTTGTAGCTGAACTGAAAATGAATCAACAACTTGTGACCAATCAGAATCCAGAATTCATTTTCTTTTTTTTACTTACAGGAGCGCGTCTTTCTCAGTGTGTCTAACTACATCTTTACTGTGATCTTTGTAGCTGAGATGACTGTCAAGGTAAATGAAATATATAGTATTTACTTCTTTTTTTAAAAAAAAAACATGATGACGATGATGATGGTGAAGGAACTAAACAGATTACACAAACCGTTGCTGTGCTAGGTGGTGGCCATGGGGCTGTATGCCGGTCCAGGCTCGTATCTGCAAAGCAGCTGGAATGTTCTAGATGGGCTGCTGGTGTTTGTGTCTATGGTGGATATCCTGGTGTCTCTGGCCTCATCTGGAGGAAACCGCATTTTGGGAATCTTGCGAGTACTGCGTCTTCTCAGAACGCTCAGACCGCTCAGGTGAGTGTGAACACCTGGAGTTTCTTATGTTTTATGAGGTGAATAAAACTCAACAAGGTGAATGGGCATACTCTCTGTCCCCTGTCAATCTCAGCGACATTAGCCAATCGTGGGCTTTTGTGAGCTCATGTATGCTGAAGAGGCTCTGAGTGTGTTACGCCACCCTGTGATGCAGTAAGACATGGTTGGTTGGCTTTAGCCTCCACCCTGGTGGTTGGTTGGAGGTGTTAGCCTCCACCCTCTCAGGTTAGCAGCTGTTATATGACCGGGGAGAGCTGCCTGGTGGGAGGGAATTGGCCAAGACTAAAATGAATCCACACCTTATGACCAAGTCAATAGTCAGCATAATAGGCTGACTAATAGGCAGCATAAATTAACTCTATCCAGCTATAGAGTTAATTTAACACTAACGCTATCCAGTCTGACTAGCAAAGATGGATGACACGTTCCTGTGTCCGACTTTTTTATTTAAGTAACGTCTGCGCTGTCCATGGAGCTGAAACTGTACTTACTGTAATTGACGGCATTGATGTGTGTGTGTGTGTGTGTGTGTGTGTGTGTGTGTGTGTGTGTGTGTGTGTGTGTGCATGTCAGGGTAATAAGTAGGGCTCCTGGGTTAAAGCTGGTGGTTGAAACACTAATAACTTCACTGCGGCCAATTGGGAATATTGTGCTGATCTGCTGTGCTTTCTTCATCGTGTTTGGAATACTGGGAGTCCAGGTAACAAAAAACACAAGCACAAACATATTTCATTGTCCAGCATCTATCAGATCAAATCAAAGGTCCTCACTTCCCCAAAATGTCCTCACTTCCCCAAAAGGACCTCACTTCTACAAAATGTCCTCACTTCCCCCAAAAGGTCCTCACTTTCCCCAAAAGGTCCTTATTTCCCCAAATTGTCCTCACTTCCCACACAAGGTCCTTGCTTCTACAAAAGGTCCTCACTTCCCCAAAAGGTCCTTACTTCCCCAAAATGTCCTCACTTTCCCCAAAAGGTCCTCACTTCCCCCCAAATGGCCTCACTTCCCCAAAATGTCCTCACTTCCCCAAAATGTCCTCACTTCCCCCAAAAAGTCCTTACATCCCCCAAAATGTCCTCGCTTCCCCCAAAATGTCCTCGCTTCCCCCAAAATGACCTCGCTTCCTGCACAAGGTCCTTGCTTCTACAAAAGGTCCTCACTTCCCCAAAAGGTCCTCACTTCCCCAAAAGGTCCTCACTTCCCCAAAATGTCCTCACTTCCCCCAAAAGGTCCTCACTTTCCCCCAAATGGCCTCACTTCCCCAAAAGGTCCTCACTTCCTCCAAAAAGTCCTTACATCCCTCAAAATGTCCTCACTTCCCCAAAATGTCCTCACTTCCCCCAAAAGGTCCTCACTTCCCCCCAAAAGTCCTTACATCCCCAAAAATGTCCTCACTTCCTCCAAAAAGTCCTCACTTCCCCCAAAAAGTCCTTACATCCCCCAAAATGTCCTCACTTCCCACAAAATGTCCTCACTGCCCCAAAAGGTCCTCACTAGACAGGTTAAATACCGGTGCTTGTCTTCACAAAGTTAGTAAAACAAACCCTCTAACACACTCTTTTTTTGTTTATTAATATATTTCATTTTCTTAAAGACACTTTGATAAAGGCTTACGGTTGAAATGTGTTTCTGAAAAACAACTGTAAATACTGAAGATGTAAATATTTAATACGTTTTTTTTTTTTGCTTAATTTTTTTTATTCTTAATGCTGTTCTAATGTATGATGTTGATCTGTTTTTTCTTCTCAGCTGTTTAAGGGAAAGTTTTATCACTGTGAAGGCTTCGACACCAGAAACATCACCAACAAGTCCGAGTGTCTCCAGGCGAATTACCGCTGGGTTCGCAGGAAATACAACTTCGACAACTTGGGCCAGGTATCTCCCTCACACACTGTTACAGGAAAATAATCGACGACGATTTATTCCTCTCATACCACAGCTATTTGCCAATGATTACGAGTTTTTAATTTATTAAATAATTATGATAATTTTTATCCATTTAATGTTGTAGAATATCCACAAGACAAGTTACTTCCTGTTGAAGCAGCTATAAACAGTTGTTATGCCATTATATATTTTACGTTATAACAACTATAAACCGCAAAGCGTAAACGTCTCCGTGTTAATGTTACGCAGCAAAGTGCTGACACTGGAGACTCCTTCCATGAACATCTCCTTACAGAAAACCTTGTGTACAGAAGTCCTTGTGTAATGTTACTATAGAAACGATAATGTAATAGAACTACTGTCAGAGCCACTGTGGTAGAAAATGAATCGACCAATCAGAATCGAGGACTCTATAACAGATGAAAATTCTGATGTACAAGCTCAACTAGCAAATATATTTAATGACTAATCTGAATTCATTCATTTTTACGAAATAATTTAATGGTCTATCTGTAGAAACTGATGTTTATTCATCACATTCTGTTTTATTTTGGGGGTTTTTTTCACAGGCCTTGATGTCATTGTTTGTCCTGTCATCCAAAGACGGCTGGGTCAACATCATGTATGATGGATTAGATGCAGTGGCTGTGGACCAACAGGTGTGTGTGTGTGTGTGTGTGTGTGTGTGTGTGTGTGTGTGTGTGTGTGTGTGTATACAGCCGTGGCCAAAAGTTTTGAGAATGACACAAATATTAATTTTCACAAAGTCTGCTGCCTCAGTTTTTTATGATGGCAATTTGCATATACTCCAGAATGTTATGAAGAGTGATCAGATGAATTGCAATTAATTTCAAAGTCCCTCTTTGCCATGAAAATGAACTTAATCCCAAAAAAACATGTCCACTGCATTTCAGCCCTTCCACAAAAGGACCAGCTGACATCATGTCAGTGATTCTCTGGTTAACACAGGTGAGAGTGTTAACGAGGACAAGGCTGGAGATCACTCTGTCATGCTGATTGAGTTAGAATAACAGACTGGAAGCTTTAAAAGGAGGGTGGTGCTTGAAATTATTGTTCTTCCTCTGTTAACTATGGTTACCTGCAAGGAAACACGTGCAGCCATCATTGCTTTGCACAAAAAGGGATTCACAGGCAAGGATATTGCTGCTAGTAAGATTGCACCTAAATCAACCATTTATCGGATCATCAAGACCTTCAAGGAGAGAGCTTCAACTGTTGTGAAGAAGGCTTCAGGCGCCCAAGAAAGTCCAGCAAGCGCCAGGACCGTCTCCTAAAGTTGATTCAGCTGTGGGATAGGTGGCACCACCAGTGCAGAGCTTGCTCAGGAATGGCAGCAGGCAGGTGTAAGTGCGTCTGCACGCACAGTAAGGCGAAGACTTTTGGAGGATGGCCTGGTGTCAAGAAGGGCAGCAAAGAAGCCACTTCTCTCCAGGAAAAACATCAGGGACAGACTGCTATTCTGCAAAAAGTACAGGGATTGGACTGCTGAGGACTGGGGTAATGTCATTTTCTCTGATGAATCCCCTTTCCGATTGTTTGGGGCATCTGGAAAAAAGCTTGTCTGGAGAAGAAAAGGTGAGCGCTACCATCAGTCCTGTGTCATGCCAACAGTAAAGCATCCTGAGACCACTCATGTGTGGGGTTGCTTCTCAGCCAAGGGAGTGGGCTCACTCACAATTTTGCCTAAGAACACAGCCATGAATAAAGAATGGTACAAAAACATCCTCAGAGAGCAACTTCTCCCAACCATCCAAGAACAGTTTGGTGACGAACAATGCCTTTTCAAGCATGATGGGGCACCTTGCCACAAGGCAAAAGTGATAACGAAGTGGCTCGGGGAACAAAACATCGACATTTTGGGTCCATGGCCAGGAAACTCCCCAGACCTTAATCCCATTGAATTTGTGGTCAATCCTCAAGAGGCGGGTGGACAAACAAAAACCCACAAACTCTAACAAACTCCAAGCATTGATTATGCAAGAATGGGCTGCCATCAGTCAGGATGTGGCCCAGAAGTTGATTGACAGCATGCCAGGGCGAATTGCAGAGGTCTTGAAAAAGAAGGGTCAACACTGCAAATATTGACTCTTTGCATAAACTTCATGTAATTGTCAATAAAAGCCATTGACACTTATGAAATGCTTGTGATTATACTTCAGTAACAGTAACATCTGACAAAAAGATCTAAAAACACTGAAGCAGTAGACTTTGTGAAAATTAATATTTGTGTCATTCTCAAAACTTTTGGCCACGGCTGTACACGTGTCCTTATACCATCGACAATGTGTCCTGTTTTTCTCTTTGTTCTCTCTTGTGTCTCGATCTCTTTCACTAAAACTCCTGATAACAAATGCAAAATCACTCACACACACACACAGAGACACACACACTCACACACACACACACACACAATGAAAATCCTCTATAAGGAAACACGGTTCCAAGTAAATAAGTGTGCTTGGCTTTCTCTCTCTCTCTCTCTCTCTCTCTCTCTCTCTCTCTCTCTCTCTCTCTCGTTCCTTCATTCTGACAATTTTGTTCTTTCTCTTCGCTCGAGGCGGTTAATTCGCTGCACATTCGTTATGAAAGTTACACCTTTTCTTTTAGTGTCACTCCGTCCTATCATATTTGTCCCCTCATCCTCCCTCTTTCCCTCCCTCTTCCAGAGTAATAAACAAATGCATGATTAAAGGCGATGCTCCCTTTACACTCATGAGCACGCTGAGCCAAAATACCCAAATTAATAATGTGAAAAACGCTGAGAGGAAACGGCGCTCCGGGGAATCTGCTGACGGGAAAAATGTGTCCGTGGTCCTGCTTGAGAATTAAATGTAAACCGTCAGAGGATTATACATGAGTTTGTTGTTGCTGTTGCTCCTGGTGTTGCTCTTTGTGTTGTTGTTGTTGCTGTTGTTGTTCCTGCTATTGCCTCTGTTGTTGTCATTGTTGCTCTTGTTGTTGTTGTTGCTCTTGTTGTTGCTGCTGTTCCTGTCACTGGTTCTGTTGTTGTTGTTGTTTCTGTCGATGCTGCTGTTCCTGTTGTTGTTGCCATTGTTGGGTTTTTATAGCTGTTTTTGTTGCTGTTGTTATTATTGTTGCTGCTCTTGTTTTGTCTTGTTTTGCTGTGTCTGTTGTTGTCTCCATTGTTGTTGTTGCTCTTGTTGTTTCTGTTGTTGCTTCCGCAGTTCGTGTTGTTGGTTCTGTTGTTGTTGTTGTTTCTGTCGATGCTGCCCTTCCTGTTGTTGTTGCTGTTTTTGTTGTTTTTTGCTGTCTTTGTTGTTGTTTCTGTTGTTGTTGTTGTTGCTGTTGTTGTTGTTGCTTTACCCATGATGTCTCTGAAAAGTCTACAGTGACATAATTTATCATGATATCGATATTATATCATCATATCGCTCAGCCCTTACAGAAAAGCAGATTTACAGATGTAGATAATCCAGATGTAGAGTTAGATTTACAATCCAGGGGCTACAGCAACGAGGAAATACTCCCTGAAACAACATGAGGAAGAATACGAGAGGTACCAGACTCAACGTGAACAGTACAAATGAGCTCCAGATGAGTGTAAGGAGAAGCCTGGTGGATAGGAGGGGTATTATATGTAGTGTGGGGTATTATAGTGTGGGGATATTTCACAAGCTCTCTCTCTATCTCTCTCTCTCTCTCCAGCCCATAAGGAACCATAACCCCTGGATGCTGCTATACTTCATTTCCTTCCTGCTGATCGTCAGTTTCTTTGTTCTGAACATGTTTGTGGGCGTCGTGGTGGAAAACTTCCACAAATGCCGTCAGGACCAGGAGGAGGAGGAGGCACGCCTCAGGGAGGAGAAGAGGCAGAGACGGCTGGAGAAGAGGCGCAGAAGTGAGTGTGTGTGTGTGTGTGTGTGTGTGTGTGTGTGTGTGTGTGTGTGTGTGTGTGTGTGTGTGAAGAAAATAAATGTAAAAAAAATAATAAACCGTAATAAACAGCAAGAGTTTTAGATTAGCTATAAAATCAAACAATTAGCCCTTTACTAACCTCATAAACTCCTTCATTTTCATTTTATTTATTCAAACCGCAGAAAACTCAATAGCGCCAGGCTATAAAAGGTTATAAACCCAATTCCTGCGATTCCCATCCACCGATCACGTCACGGGACACTCGGGCAGACGCTTCTCCTGAGAATTCTTATCATACACACCTGTCCACACACACACACACACACACACACACACACACACACACTCTCAGATCATCAAATACTCATTACGAAGTCTCACTCCAGCACCCAAACCCAAACCCATTTATCGGGGTGAGTACTGCCTTAGATTATTTCAGTTTTCGTTTTTAATAAAACCCAAAACCTGGACCTGCATTCGGTAACGTTATCTTCGTCAGGGTGGCGGTGGGTCCCGGATTCCCGGGAATACTCGACACGAGACGGGAGTACGCTCTGATGGATGGCATGCTGTCTATGCTGTACCTCCTTTATTTATTTGTTTATTTGTTTGTTTGTTTTGTTTGTTTGTTTGTTTTGTGTGTGTATGAGGGGTGTTACGCAACGTCAAAACCTTTATCTGTTTAGTGCTCCAAGTTCCCGTTCCCTCATACATTTAACCTTTCTGGTATTTAACCAGAAGTGGGTGTGGCCTAAATCGTAAAGGATTTCAGGGGGCCAAGCACCGAAGAGGTATGATTGTATTATCATACTTCCACAATGGCAGCCAGTAGAACGCTTCACGTGCTTCTTATGAAATTTGGCACAGTGATAGTGGATAGTCTCAGCTACCCATCATAGAAATTTTAGTGTATGCAAGTGTACTCAAGCCCTCTAGCGCCACCAATAGGTCAAATCTGGGCATACGTAATACGTAATAATAACTCGTAGAAACGTGATTCCACTTTCCTCTGATTCTTTGGGTCATGCCAGGTTTCCATCCATTTTTATTTGTTTATTTATTTATTTATTATATATTTTTGGCTTCTAGGGTCTTCTGGGTGACGCCGGATAGTGCGATTAGGAGTCATTACTATTTCAGAGTGTAGAGTTCTATGGTATCTATAGTATCCAAGTGAAGTTATCCACTGAATAACGAATGAGACTCGAACGCTACCACTGTGACCACGGAAACAATAAAACAACAAATACGATTTTATCCGATTTACTTGTGGCAGCGAGGGGGCGCGGTCGAGCATCGGCCACAGGCGGAGAGAGGAGGCGGGTTGAACCGACGCTCGACCACGCCCCCTCACTGCCACAGAAAGATCATAAAAGTGCACTGGACTCGCTATCAGAATCTCGCACAAAGCCGGGATGCACTTACAGTGATTTTTCCGACGAGATTTTCGTTTTCAGTAACGATAAAGAACAACGAAAAGCGGAGATATTCTGCCCTGCGTGGTCTGCGTGGTCTGCGTGGGCTACACGGAGCAACGGCTCTATAAATAAAAGCGTATTTCTTTCGTGAAATTTTGGGATGTGGTAGAAATCTGGTTTTATTTTAGCGCGCAGTGAGGCAGGGTTGCTGAAGCTGCAGATAATATAAGAAAATCATTTTTAAAAATACACAATTTGTGTCAGTTTAGAACAAATTATCTGTTTATTTAGAACGGCGTGTTTGTATTTGGTTTACATCCCTAATATTCCTTATACACTTATATTTCTAGGTTACGTATCATTTTTTCTCATTTTCCCTCTAATTTATAACGTTTGTCTCGATGAACTTCTTTTACAGTTCGTCCTAAACTTTTATTTACATCAGGTCCCTTTGTTTTCTTTTTCTTTTTCTTTTTTATTTTTAAAGTTCATACCGAGTTCACGGAAAAAAATTTTTATTTTTTTTTATTATTCCTCATGAAAGTCAATCATATTCATAAAACATAAGACCGTAATATAAAGCATAAACATGATGGATAATGACCATGTGGAATCCTCTCTGTTAGCATAATCAGGCAGCACTTTCATGGAGTTTTAGCAGCCATAAAAAACGATGAGAGCACACACACACACACACACACACACACACACACACACACACACACACACACACACACACACACACACACACACACACACACACTCTCTCTCTCACACTTTGGCAGAGGTACAGTTCCGTGTCGCATCGCTGATCTTGGCACGAACTCAAGCTCAATCTGCTTTAGTGTCTCGAGGCCATTTTCTCCCACTCTCTCTATCTCCCTCTCTCTCTTACACACACACACACACACACACACACATAACACACACAAACACACACACACACACAACACACACCATCATTTTTCCTCTCAAAGACACCTTGAGCAGTCGGACTCGTGATGGATGGAGGGGGGACACTGGATTCTTCAGGTTTATGATCTCACCGATGACTCGTCTATTTCCCAACACACACACACACACACACACACACACACACACACACACACACACACACACCTTTTGCCGTGCTAGCATTTTTTTAACGGTGAGGCAACAAAACTGGGTCACCGTGCTCCTTTCTATACACACACACAAATACACAAACACACACACACACTCACACACACACACACACACTTCACTTGAGTGCTTGAAGTGTCTAAGCTTAAAGATTGAATAAGAATATTTATGAGTTTGAGACAGTAAAATCGAGGGCAGCCCACACCGGCCTGTCACAGTTAAACAGAAGAAGCTAGGGAAGACCATTAACACACACACACACACACACACACACACACACACACACACACACACACACACACACAGGAACAGCACTGCAGCTCCCGGATACCGGCGGAGCAGCTTTGCAAGACTTTTTTGCGCTCAAGTAATTTAATGACTCTGGTGCTTAATGAGGTGTGTGTCTCTGTGTGTGTGTCTGTGTGTGTGTGTGTGTGTGTGTGTGTCTCTCTGTATGTGTGTGTGTGTGTGTGTTTTAGAGGCCCTCCAGAGACCGTATTATGCAGACTATTCTCCTGCCCGCCTCTACATCCACACCCTCTGCACCAACCACTATCTAGACCTCTTCATCACCATCATCATCGGCATCAACGTCCTCACCATGTCCATGGAGCACTACAACCAGCCCAAGGTGGGACACACACACACACACACACACACACACACACACACCAGAGTTCAACCAATAGCTGTGTATTATGTAAGGACTCCATGTTGTGCTGTTATAGGAAAACAATCAACAACGGTGTGGTGCGATGAAACAGAACATCCTGAAGTGTTTCATTCCTTTTATACAAAAGAGTTGAATGTGTCGATGCTGACAAACTGGATTACTTAAAGAATGATGCGTAGTACTTTTTATCCATTTATGGTTGCATTTAACGTCGAGGAACGTCCAAGAGACCGGTTAACGTTACAGAAGTCGTTCCATCGCCAGCCTGTCTTTTGAAGTTAGTAAAAAAAGAACGCATTTTGAACTCCTCTGTCCTGAAGATGTCAGAAAACTTACAGAAAGCTGTTACTATAGCGACGATAAGGCATTAGAACGAGCGCGTTAACATAAAACCGTCAGAGCTGCTGTTATAGAAAATTCATCAACACCTTCTGGCCAATCACAATCCAGAACTCAATTCTGTTATGAATTGAATTGAAGAAAAATGTGAAGGAATAAATAAGTAAAATAAGTAGGCTTGGTCCAGCATTGACTCTTGAGGAACTCCTCAAAAACACAAAGGTCGTATCAAGATACAGAGGTCAACTAGAAACCCTCAGAGATCTAAGGCATGAAATAAAGGAAGTATATATATATATATATATATATATATAAAACAAAAAAAATGATGTCAGAGTTATGTTTCTGTGTGTCTTAGTATCTGGAGGAATCCCTGAAATACTGTAACTACGTCTTCACGCTGGTGTTCGTGATTGAGGCGATGCTCAAGCTGGTCGCCTTCGGCTTCAGGAGGTTCTTCAAAGACAGGTGAAGCTTAAACACAGTGTTTCCGTATAAACGCAGGGGGTACAGGTCAATATTTACACAAGGAAAGTTCCTTGTATTGAACAAAATGGCTTCCACACTCATTATTCAGCAGATTATAAAACAGCACTTGATCCAGCACACCCTACACACATTATTTTGCATTTTGTTTATTTATTTATTTATTATTAGTTATTTATATCGTGCTCCGACGGGTTACTAGTTCACGAATGAACCGTCTCTTTCTTTCTTACTTTCTCTCCCTTTTTCTCTCTCTCAGGTGGAATCAGCTGGACTTGGCCATTGTTCTGTTATCCGTTATGGGAATTACGCTGGAGGAGATCGACCTGAACGCCTCATTACCCATTAACCCGACTATCATTCGCATTATGAGAGTGTTGCGCATTGCCAGAGGTACCCTAACACGATCACGCACACACTCGTACTGTACGTGTATGTAATACACACCCTCACTGTGCGCTAGGACGCTAATTAAAAGCGGGGGAGGAATGACAAAGTTTTGACTTGTTTTGTAGTGCTGAAGCTGCTTAAGATGGCCACCGGGATGAGATCGCTGCTGGATACAGTGGTCCAGGCTTTACCGCAGGTTAGTGTCTACTAGACGTTACACGTGTTGTACTAGTCGACTAGTCATAGTTGTTGTAGTTGCCACACGTCAATTAACAGCGCTACAAAGAAAGTGTCATATTACACTATTCAAGGACGTTCGTTAAAAAGAACAAGATGGAATTGTTGATTCTGAAACTGAGCTGTGTGTGCGAGGCGTGGTGTGGAAACACCTTACAGCGTAATGATGGACGGAGCATGTGATGTCTGCAGGAACGTCTGTGAGGTTTTTCCTCTATGGGGGAAAAAAAAAAAGAGATGAGATCTGCGTCTTTGAGCCACGGGTAGTGGATAGTGATGCGCAACCCGCGGCTCTGAATCTAGGTGGTGGTAGCTCAGTGGTTAAGATACTGGACTTCCTCACAGATCGGAAGGTTGTGAGGTCAAATCCCAGAATCACCAAGCTGCCACTACTGGGCTTTTATCTACTCAGCTGTAAATAAATAAATAAATTTTTTAAAAAGAGAGATAAACTTAAGTCTCTCTGGAGAAGAACGTCTACCAAATGCTGTAAATGTAAATGTCTTTCACACAATTCTGGTCTCAATTCGCTCTGCTACAGAGCACAGAATATGATTTACATTTTATTTCGCTTTAAAGGACAACAAAAATAACCACAAGAGGAATTCCAGGTGTCTCTCGCACACCTGTTCAGTGATATCAAAGTGTTAATGTTCCATTAAAGCGAAAGTAAATAAAAAATCTTGCTGTTTGTTTGCCCGCCTGACTAGTCGACTATTCTATGCATCCCCTAGTGACTTTGTGTGTGTGTGTGTGTGTGTGTGTGTGTGTGTGTGAACCCATACCATTTTCTTTCTTACTATAGCACACATATACTGTATTCCTAGAGGTATTTCTGGTCCGTTTTTTTGTTTTTCTAGGTTGGAAATCTGGGGCTTCTTTTCATGCTTCTGTTCTTCATCTACGCTGCTCTGGGAGTGGAGCTGTTTGGAAAACTCGGTCAGTTCTTTACTTTTCCCAAGAAAAATATCAGCAGTGGTGATTCCATAGTGCTCCGTTTTTGTACAAAAAGTTTTGTTTCTCCCCCTCATTTGCAATTTTATTTTACTTTGTTACCCTCAGGGCAAAATGAGCTGAACATAATCTCAAATCTCTGTAGTGTGTATATATATATATATATATGTATATTATATTATATTATATACTATATATAAAGTAGCAAAATGAGTTCAAGTACATAAAGCTTCACAGTGGAAAAGCTGTTTAGTTGTTTTGCCATCGTTCTGTCTTTGTTTATTTATTTATTTATTTATTTAACGGGGACGCTACACATTATTGAACATCAGTATTTATGATGTAAACGTGTCAGATGTTAACTAAAAATCCACAAACCAGCACTAAACAAACAAACCCGTAAATCACGCGACACATCGTACACACGATACACACGACACAACCCCAACACTACACTTCTGATCTTTTATTTATTTTCCAGTCATGTGATGCACAGATTGCACTAATGCACCAAAAACACTTTTTCCTTAATGGCGTTGCACGATCACCTCCTGTAAACTAGAAAATTCTACAAAATGACATCTTAGATTCAAGGTTTTAGATGTAGAATAAACGATGAATTAATTAACATTAATTAGATTAGTTACTTAATGACTTAATAGTTATTCAGTTCGTATTTTCATACAGAATGCTCCGAGGAGAACCCGTGCGAAGGTCTGAGCCGTCACGCTACGTTCGAGAACTTCGGCATGGCGTTCCTCACCCTGTTCCGAGTCTCTACTGGGGACAACTGGAACGGAATCATGAAGGTTAACACGCTAACACACACACACACACACACACACACACACACACACACACACACACACACACACACACACACAGTGCCATTTATGTTTCCTGAAATGTCACAGGATTATTAGAGCCACTGCGGGCAGCATGATTAATGAATTTAGTGTGTGTGTGTGTGTGTGCGTGTGTGTGTGTGTGTGTGTGTGTGTGTGTGATAAAGGACACACTGAGGGAGTGTAAGAGCGGAGATCGCTGCTTGAGTTACCTGCCGCTGTTTTCCCCGCTGTATTTCGTGACGTTCGTCCTGGTGGCTCAGTTCGTCCTGGTGAACGTGGTGGTCGCCGTGCTCATGAAGCACTTAGAGGACAGCAACAAGAACGCCTGCGAGGAGGCTGAGATGGAGGCGGAGCTGGAGGCGGAGCTACAGGGAAACCGGTGGCAAAATGCCGCCTCCTCTGCTGGTGAGGTTACTGGGTCTCCTGCGCTCAAACAGGTAATAATCCCCTCTACCTGGTTACTACCTGGGGTTTTGGGGTTCTCCGGGTTCCTCACATGTCCTAAAAACATGCCAGCCTCGGGATACATCACACCGAGTCAATGTGCTTCTGTCCTCCAAAAACTATACGACCTAAAAGACATCACTGATCCCAAAACGGTTAAAAATGAGAATGTAAATGTAAACAATTACTAGCGATAAGTGTGTATGGAAATAGACCAGAGTTATTTTTAACGCTCTCATTTTACCAAAAATGACTTGACCGTTGTCTCTGTAATGTACACTACATTTTGGAGGAAAGTGCACTTTATGCTTCTCCAAAATCTGAGTTATTCTGAAGCAAAACCCAACATTAATCATTAATTAAGGGTTCCATTTCCAGGGCGATGACCTTCAGGACAGAAACCTGCTCTCAGTCGGGAAGCCGTGTGTACCGAGGATGCTGTCTTTACCGAACGACAGCTACATGTTTTACCCCAAAGCTGGACACAAACCCAGAGATCAGCTCTTCTCCAAACAGCAGACCGTCGATCACAGTACAATTACAGGTCACACAATCACTCCACTCATCACTAATAATAATAATAATAATAATAATAATAATAATAATAATAATAATAATAATAATAATAATGACCGTTATTATAGTGTCTGTCACTGTTGTTGTTATAATAACTTATAATAATGTTTTTAAAGACTATATTTTACAAACAAATGTATTATTATTATTGTTGTTATTGGTATTGTTATTGTATTTATGTAGGTGTATTTTCATTTTTAAGTCATTTTTTTTACAGACGTCAGATTATTAATATTATTATTATTAGTAGTAGTAGTAGTGTGAACAGTTTGTAAAGAAATGTTTATATTATATTATTATTTTCATATGTCAGATCATCATTTTTTATTGTTATACCAAGCTTTCACTTTTACATAAAAATCAGATTACTATTATTATTGTTATACAAATACCTTTCACTGAATTTTCTTTTATTACTGTTGATTTTAAGTTTCAAAAACATATTCTTGACGTTACATAAAATCAGATAGAGTAAAATTACAAAAACTTAAAAGCAATCCATCTTTCTCTCGTGTTCAGGCTCGTCTCTGTCAGTGAAGTTGTGTGAATGGGAATCCCTGCTGCAGGTTCCTGAGCCTCCGACTGGCCCCGCCTCTCATTCAGAGCCCCTCCCACCGCATCACGTGACTACCCAAAAGTCTCTCAGGATGCTCCAAAGACAGGTAGTGTGTCACAGTACACATGTGAATCGGTGTGATGAGTGTGAGGTGTTAGATGTTTACAGTACGCATTTCGCACTGTAGGAGGCGATAACGAGTGACTCTGTGGATTCCGTCAGCCCTGGATCGACGGACAACTTATTTCTGCACCACTCCGATTCTCTCAAAGTTCCCAGCATTCCTCTGACTGGTGGCTCCGCCCCTTCTTCGCCTCGAGCCACGCCCCCTATGTTCCGCAGTCGGACAGCCAGCGTCCAAACAAGCAGACGCATGTACAGCCAGCGCAGCATCCCGTCACGCAGATCTACACACGCACAACCGGACACGTACACGTACACACACACATCTAACACACACACCTCGGACGAAGAAATCAGACAAATCCTATCGTCCATCGAGAGAAAAGACTCCGGTGTCCGGCTCCTCAGACGCAGCCACACCTTATCTCCACATGTCGCGGGCACTTTATGTTTGAAGAGCCAATCACAGCGAAGTAATAGTACAGGAAGTGACCTTAGGAAGTACAACAGCATGGACTCGACCCATGGGGCGTGGTCAAACCAGCTGCAAAAGAAGAGCGCGCCCTTTAAAACGCAAGAAACTGAAGCGTCTGTGTTGCGCAGGAAACACAAAACGAGTCCACCTTGCGTTTCGACTTCCACAGACCCGCCCATTCTCTCTGAAACTTCTCAGAGCGGCGCGGTTCTGAAAAGACGGGCACCATCGTTTGACTCCACACTGCTCCGGGAGTCTTTGGATCTTCCTGAGTCTCTGCTAGTTACTAAGCCCCTCCCACAACCTCATTTATCAGTCCATCTGTCCATCCCGTTCGAGCAATCGAACAGTCGCATTTCAGACAATGATCATTCATCACACTGTGTCCCACATGACGCCTAATCTGAGGGTTATGGACCCGTTATGGGCGTGGCTTGATTGTTATAGGCTCGTCAGGATGGTTCGTTCATCTAATGAGGATTCAGACCAAAACATTCGATGCTAATGTGCACCTTTAAGCTAGGAATTCTAAAAAAAATTTTAAAAACACGATAACAGTAGGGTGAAAATGAGTTATGCAATTGTTCTTTTGTTTGTTTGTTTTTTCCCCTAATCATATTGATTAGAGATTTGAGAATATAAAAACTGACGTTGTGCAGCTGTATATTTGTTCTGAACTATAACGAAGCTCACAGTAGCTCCCTACCCTACGTTCACACGAGCCCATGACAAGTGGGCATGGCCTCAGATGAGAAACGGTAGTAGCTATATATAACCTCTAAAGCTAGCTAGTTAATCAGTGTGAAAATCATTTGTTTGATTTACGTGTTGCGTGCTCGGCTTCGAACTAGCTTCGTTCACAGATTAGATTAGTAAAGCACGCTAACTGTACTAGCTAAGTACACTCACTACGCACCAACGATCACTTCTACTTCCTTCCAAGGTTTATTTTTCTTCATAATGGTTAAGGTTAGGGTTAGGGGTTATGGGTTTCGGGTTATGGGTTGGGGTTAGGGTTATGGGTTGGGGTTAGGGGTGGGGGTTAGGGTTATGGGATGGGGTTATGGGTTGGGGTTATGGGTTAGGGTTATGGGTTGGGGTTAGAGTTAGGGTTAGGAGTTATTAATAAGTGGTTGTATATGACAGTATAAAATGAAACTACGGTTCTTTGCTTTTTTTTCTATTTTTGCGTCAAACTGGAGCACATGGCAGGTAGAACATTAAGTTGTGAGTAGAAAAAACAACAGTTGTTTGGATTTGTCGATTTATCTAATTTGCATAAAATTAAGACATTTCATTTGAAAAAAGTCGCTCTGTTGCTGAAATCGCAGCTTCGTGCAGCTAGAAAATGGACGCTCACCTGTCATTTTGTCGCTCGCTATTGTGAACGTAGGGTTACAGTCACTTCATGGCAAATTTCTAACATGTCAGGATAGTCATGAACCGGCTCTGGGCTGTAATAGAAACCTGTGTATTAATATGGTGGAAATGGTTGTTATGGAACCCGGATCTAAGAAGAACACAGATGAAGGTACTAGATCCCAAATACGTTTTTGACGAGAAAGTCAGATATGTTTTTTTCTAAAACGGAGCTAAAATGTTGACACACCTGTTTTTCTCAGATGAAATCTCCAACACACTGCATGGCAGAATCATCAGGACTGTTCGGAGGAGTGAGTACTTACTCTAGACTCTACAGAGTTAATATATTTATTGAATGCAGCACCTATAATATTTTTATAAAGAAAAGCCCAAGAGTTTTGCACGCACTCAAACGTTTTTTTGTCAAGGAAACGTTTTACGTTGTTGTTGGTTTCCTCTTGAAAGAACCGTTTCTACGAAATATATTCAACAAAACACGCTAACTTTATTTTTCCCCTCATGCCACCCAGAGATTCTGATACATGGCATAAAGTATTGTTTTCCACAGATTAGTTAATAGAGTGATGAACATTTCAACCAGTAAAGATGTGACGGTGACATCAAATATGTACAGTGACCTGTAAGTGCAAAACACGTTAACAACAATACAACAAACTCAAAAACACACCAACAGTAACCAGGTCCTTATTGAACATCACATGCTTCTTGTTGTGTTTTGATTTTACCATCACGTTTTTTTGTTTGTTTGTTTTGTTGTGCTTACATATTTACAGTTGTGTTTTTGTTTTGTTTTTTGTTTTTGTTGTAATAGTTTTATTTCTTAGTTTTGTTACATTTTTAGTTTTGTTGTGTGTTTAGTTTTGTTGTGTTTAGTTTTGTTTTGTTTAGTTTTGTTGTTGTGATTTTAGTTTTGTTGCGTTTTTATTTTTGTTGCATTTTTAATATTGTTGTGTGTTTAGTTTTGTTGTGTTTTTAGTTTTGTTGTGTTTAGTTTTGTTGTGTGTTTAGTTTTGTTGTGTTTAGTTTTGTTGTGTTTTGTTTTGTTTTGTTTTGTTGTTGCGATTTTAGTTTTGTTGTGGTTTTAGTTTTGTTGTTGCGATTTTTGTTTTGTTGTGTGTTTAGTTTTGTTGTGTTTAGTTTTGTTGTTGCGATTTTAGTTTTGTTGTGGTTTTAGTTTTGTTGTTGCGATTTTTGTTTTGTTGTGTGTTTAGTTTTGTTGTGTTTAGTTTTGTTGTTGCGATTTTAGTTTTGTTGTGGTTTTAGTTTTGTTGTTGCGATTTTTGTTTTGTTGTGTTTAGTTTTGTTGTTGTGATTTTAGTTTTGTTGCGTTTTTATTTTTGTTGCATTTTTAATATTGTTGTGTGTTTAGTTTTGTTGTGTTTTTAGTTTTGTTGTGTTTAGTTTTGTTGTGTGTTTAGTTTTGTTGTGTTTAGTTTTGTTTTGTTTAGTTTTGTTGTTGCGATTTTAGTTTTGTTGTGTTTAGTTTTGTTGTTGCGATTTTAGTTTTGTTGTGTTTAGTTTTGTTGTTGCGATTTTTGTTTTGTTGTGTGTTTAGTTTTGTTGTGTTTAGTTTTGTTGTTGCGATTTTAGTTTTGTTGTGTGTTTAGTTTTGTTGTTGCGATTTTTGTTTTGTTGTGTGTTTAGTTTTGTTGTGTTTAGTTTTGTTGTGTGTTTAGTTTTGCTGTGTTTAGTTTTGTTGTTGCGATTTTAGTTTTGTTGTGTGTTTAGTTTTGTTGTGTTTAGTTTTGTTGTTGCGATTTTAGTTTTGTTGTGTGTTTAGTTTTGCTGTGTTTAGTTTTGTTGTTGCGATTTTAGTTTTGTTGCGTTTTTATTTTTGTTGCATTTTTAATATTGTTGTGTGTTTAGTTTTGCTGTTAGTTTTGTTGTGTTTAGTTTTGTTGTTGTGATTTTAGTTTTGTTGTGTGTTTAGTTTTGCTGTTAGTTTTGTTGTGTGTTTAGTTTTGCTGTTAGTTTTGTTGTGTGTTTAGTTTTGCTGTTAGTTTTGTTGTGTGTTTAGTTTTGCTGTGTTTAGTTTTGTTGTTGCGATTTTAGTTTTGTTGTGTGTTTAGTTTTGCTGTGTTTAGTTTTGTTGTGTGTTTAGTTTTGCTATGGCATTTTTAGTTTTGTTGTGTGTTTAGTTTTGCTGTTAGTTTTGTTGTGTTTAGTTTTGTTGTTGCGATTTTAGTTTTGTTGTGGTTTTAGTTTTGTTGTGTGTTTAGTTTTGTTGTTTGCGATTTTAGTTTTGTTGCGTTTTTATTTTTGTTGCATTTTTAATATTGTTGTGTGTTTAGTTTTGCTGTTAGTTTTGTTGTGTGTTTAGTTTTGCTGTTAGTTTTGTTGTGTGTTTAGTTTTGCTGTTAGTTTTGTTGTGTGTTTAGTTTTGCTGTTAGTTTTGTTGTGTGTTTAGTTTTGCTGTTAGTTTTGTTGTGTGTTTAGTTTTGCTGTTAGTTTTGTTGTGTGTTTAGTTTTGCTGTAGCATTTTTAGTTTTGTTGTAATGTTTTTAGATTTATTGTTGCATTTTTTGGTTTTGTTGTCAGTTTTAGTTTTGCTGTTGCATTCTCAGTTTCATTCTTGCGTTTTTGGATTTGCTGTTGCATTTTTATGTTTTTTTTGTGTGTGTGTTTGTTTTTGTTGCTGTTTTGGTTTGTTAACATGTTCTGCACGTACCGGCTGCTGTCAATATGCCATAAAAATTCACAACCCAAAGCCATACCTGTAGCTATTCTCACATTCTCACACTGCTAATGAGTTACATTCATGCTGTTTTTGTATTTAATAAATATTTGTTGTTACTTGTGCAGCGGCAAACCAACTTACATTATAAATACAACAAACCTACATTATAAAGTGTGCACTTTGGTGAAACATTTCTACAGATAACACTGTAAATAGTGCTCTGTGATCTATAACAATTTCACAAAGCAGAAGAAGATGATCATTTTGCTTCTCAAGCTCTGATACATTAGAAAGGAGCATCAATCCTTCCCTCAGCTTTAGACCAAATCTAGCTGCAGCGTCATTATGTTTTATTCTTTAATGTAGACATTTTCATGTGTACTTCTACATCTTTTCGATCTCTGACGTGGTAGAAAGACAACTCCATGGACTCTTAAGGGCTTGTAAATCAGTATATGAGCAGTGGGTATATGTGAAGTCATGCACCTTTCGCACATTTTCATTTCTTTTTGTGTTTTGATATTCGAATTGTGATAAATTGTCTATACAAAAATCAGGAAGAATTTTGGTGTAGACCTTTGTTGAAATATGCCAAAAATAACGCAGGTTCGAGTGAAAGATGGACGTTTGGACTGTTCCATTGATACGAATTCAGGACTTGTTCTTATATTCAGGGCACTGAGACCACGAACAAAGGAAATCCAGTGGCTGACTGTATTTAAAAGACAATAAATTTTACTGAAGAGCATGAAACATCTACGTCAGTTTCTGAAAAACGGATGACTTCATGATGCCTGAAAGGAAAATTATGCTGATAAGCATGTCTGGCTTTTTTTCTTTTTTTTTTCACAACTCAGACCAATACAGGTTTGTTTAAACTAGCTAAAATTTTGAACTAGCGCTTATGTTAATTTGAGAAGTTGAGAATTTATAGAATAAAAAAATCCGTTCTTAAAAGTGCAAGGAATCTCTTGTTAGAATTCCTACAACTTTTAAGCTCATATTGAAAGGTTTGTTGTTTTTTTTTAAAAAAGTTAAAAATATAAGTTTGTTGCACCTGAATGGTCTGCATTAAGCTCCTGGACAACGATACAAATGACCAGAAGAATCTTTAAGGATTCATAGCTGAAACATTAGAAAGGAGCTCGTTTCAATATATAAGTAACAACCTACTTAGACACAAAGAATAAATAGAAGTGATGAATAAATATCTTTTGTAGATTTTGTAGAATGAGCGTGAAAGAGAAACCTCGGTACGTCACCGACAAGCCAGGACTCATCAGCAACGGTATCTCCTGCTACGATCTGAGACGTTTGAGATTTCAGAGAAGGACACACCGAGCACCATGGAGTCCGTGTGAAAACTGACGTCAGTATGGTCGACTCTCGGGAGGTTAACACTCGGATGTAGGTTTTTAAGAAGGTAACGACACCTAAAATACATCCAGGGGTTCACTAGTCTACTTCACTGTGCACAATAGTGTGCTGGATCAAGTGCTATTCTAGGTGCTGCTGAATAATGAGTGCGGAAGCCATTTTGTTATTCAATTAAACCACTGATGCAGCGAAATCCACTATACACAATACACTACGACTCTATTAGACTCTATAGACTCCTATTAAATTTAAATGTAACAAAAAATTATTGAATTGGATACTAAAATGATCGATGTATAGAAACCTTTAAGATTTCTAACAAGTACTTTGAAGGACTAAATAAAAAATGTAAGGAGTCATTTCTCATTTAAACCTTTATTCAAATCCTCATGGTGTTGTCTGCATAAACAAACATAAGAATGACAAGGAGTTTGAGATGTTCTGCATTTAAGAGTGGTCCAACATCCGTCCAGAAGTGTTCTCCAACCTTGTTACACGTTGTATGTATTCAATGGACCAGGTCTCCAGATATAAGGTATATACAATACAGCAGCTTCATAAAAATAAAACCAACATGTGACAATCCAAAAAGTCATAAAAACAAAAGAACAAATGAAAGAAATCCTATCTAACAGGACATCCATGTTTCCATCCTGATGGTGTCGTTTTTGAAGAGGCACTAGTGTCATTTACTGTAAAAATTATTCCTCTCCTGAAATTCTAGAGGTGTTAAACTGTATTTATGCACTTTATCTTTATTACAACCCCAGGGAAGTCTACAGCCATAACGATCAGAATTAGTGTCTGACTCACAGTACAGCACCTCATTACCTTGGAAAATGTGATTTCATGCTGCTGAATCTGTAGGAAAAACCGAAGGAAACGTCCCCTCTACCAGGAATCCCTACTCAGAAAGTCAGGAAGGTGTCCTCAAACCCCAAGTTCGGCACATGACGTCATGTCAACATGGCTGCTCAGACCGTCAACGGTACATGAAATATCTCTTCACTATGTTAAATGATTTTAACAGCAGCATTTCCATTCGAACCATCATCATAGACACGTTAACTGGTTTAATTTATAACACTGATCGTACAGTTCGCTGTTTGGAACTAGCTAGCTTGCTAGTCGCTAAGAAAAACATGTTTTGTCCCACTTTGCAGCATTGCAGCTTGGAATTACATAATGGCGTCTCACTTCTAAGGAAAGTCAAATGCAGCCAAATTTTGTCCCATTTTTTTTTTTAAAGTATATAATATCTTTTTTTCTGAAACACTTTCTAAATAAATAAATAAAATATGGTGTGCTGGATCAAGTGCTATTCTAGGCGCTGCTGAAAATTGAGTGCAGAAGCCATTTTGTTGTTCAGTGTTACCAGTGATGAAGCGACATACACTATAGGCAATACACTAAGTAGACTCCTATTAAATGTATTTCAGTGCTCACCGTCGTTTTGTTCATATATCAATATATTCGTCAATGTTTATTTTTATATTCTCTCATCTTAATCTATATTACATGTGTGACGGGGTCTCCTGCTCTTCCTGCTACTCCGGCTAGTGGGAGCACAGGAGATCCCGTCACACAAAAAGCGATTCTTCAGTCCTGATTTGCTTCAAAACAGAAACTTAAGCAGGTGCGTAAATCGACTCTGAATACGCAGAACTTTCCCATGTATTAAAATTCAAGCTAAGATCCTTTTGTTTTGTTTTGTTTTTTTAAATGACACCCCATTCCTTCACTACTCAAGTCTTGGTTTTTACTCTTCCACTTTATGATTTTTTGTTTGTTTGTTTTTTTTATTGACTCCCTTCACATGTCCTCTAATGTGAAGGACATGTGCTAAAGCTACTTCCAGACCAAGATGCAAAACCTCGACAAGACTTCCTGATACAACACGCATTAATCACCCAGGTTACTTATTCGAAGGCGTGGCCTGCGCGTGGGGGGTATGTTTAATCACTCTTAGATTTTAGTGTTACATCCAAACAATATTGAAATTCTCTTCTTTCAAATCTTTTTCTTGGATTATGGTTGTCAATCTTGTCCATTCTTAGTGTTTTGATGCCCCCTGGTGGTGATGAAATGCATTTAAACTTTTCCTAAAACGTGTTTAAAAACAAAAACTCCCTCCTTCACACCGTCTTCATACTAAAGCGACTTGAAACTGTGACGAAAACCTGAGTTTTGTTGTTTTTTTTTTTGTATCTCCAAATCATTTTACATTGTACATGAAGTAGTGAAGCTGTAAACACTGACAACACCAGACATTGACGTCTATGACATTTCCTGTCATAATTATGAGCTTATGATTATTAGTGCCAGTTAATACTTTTTATAATTTAGTGATTTGTATGAAAATAACTGTTACGATTTTCGGTACGTCACAGAAGCTGCTTTTAGTCTCACGTTTTTAAATGGCAATTAAATGACATACAACCTGAGCCATTGCTGTCTATAGACACCCTAATCTTTATGTCGCTTAGCAACCAAAGCTTAACTGGTTACATTGTGTACACTGGATTTTATCATATTGTTTGTGTCACAATTGTATAAAAGCACTGCGCCACTAGAGGGCGTGCGTCACGTCATATAAGAACACGTGATAAAAATCACTGTAACACACGCCCTCTCACATGCACAAATAAGTCTTTAACTGTACGTTTACACTTGATCCGAAAATGTTCTATATCTGAGGAACGCATTTTTGAACAATGATATTAAATTTTTTTTAAAAATAAAAAATTTTTTTACCTCTGTCATCAGCAGAAATGTAACATTAGCTAGCTAGCTAACTTAGCCGTAGCTAGATGTAGGGGTTTCTGTATCTTGCTAGGTTTATTAGTTAGCTATGTGGTTAGCTAGATACCCTTTATCCAGAAGATCTGGCTAGCTGAATTTAAAGCTGAAGATAGATCAGGTCAGGGATGTTCATCTGTCTCCACCGTCTCAGACATTTGCTGCAACAAAGCTGAATATTTACAGAAACAGACACGGGTTATGCAAAGCGTCGAGCGAAAAACTGACAGGTGAAAAACGGGTGCTTGCAGAAAGAGTGTTTATTCAGTCAGAGATTCACCGAACACGTTCCTTCTCCTCTATAAATACTAAAACAATATTTTTTAGGAAGTAGGCATTTCTATAGTTTGTCTTATCATGCAGTAAGACTGACGACACACACTCACACTCACTCACACACACACACACACACACACACACACACACTCACAGTTAGAGATGCTCTCATTAGGACTTTCAGCAGGAATGTCATTTTGTCACCCGTGAATACACATCATCATATCCCTCTTTTTTTATTTATTTATTTATTTTTTTTTTTTACACACGCTGTGCAAAATGGCCGCAGCTCCGCCCCTCCAGCTCATACACACTAACTCCGGGTGTCGTAGTGATGTCTATATATATATATATATATATAGATAGATAGATAGATAAGATATATGGTGATATTAGCATTACAAGTGTATCACTGGATAGTTAGATATTGTTAAAAATAAATACAATTTTTTTTTAAAATGACGAATTCTAGCATTTATAGAATAAAAGAATAATAAATAAATACATAAAGAGCACATCAGTACATCGTTGATAACATTTTTGCTCCGAAGATTTTGTCTTAGAAACTAACAAAATCCACAAAATAACAGCGTTTTATATCATAACTTTATATTCACGCTGCTTTTTTTTTTTCCCCCCCCTCGGGTCCTTTTTAAACTAAAGACGCCACTAATTTGCTATTCGTTTCATGTTGTTAATGATTATATCAATTATTACAAATGAATTCATTTCATTACATTATGTTTAATACTTAATTTAAACGAACAAGCCCTTGTAACACAAAAAAAAAAGGAAAGAAGAAAGGAAAGTTACAATACTCGTGCATTTCAGTACTGGTTTAAACGCGCCCTCGTCGACGTCCCGACGCTACGACACGTGTGTGTGTGTGTGTGTGTGTGTGTGTGTGTGTGTGTGTGTGTGTGTGTGTGTGTATTTGCGAGTACGCTCCATCCTGAAAACAAACAGCAGTGTAGTTGATGTGATTTCCTTGGCTATTTGTATTTACTCTATTTTTTTTCCGTTAAACAAAAGCTGGCTAATGAGCTAGCTATGTAGCTTGTTTACTATCTAGCTCTCAGGTTATAGGTTATGGGTATGACAACTGGCTAGCATGCTAGTTAGTAAAATGAATCAGGTACTAAACTACCACAGAGTATTTTACTAGGCCAAACTGAATTTTAATGTAGAAAATTAAATATTATACATAGATTTTTTTTTTTTCTAACTTTATTAAGGTATCGAAGTATTCTGTGGTAGTTTACTACATTTTTATGCTCTCTAACTAGCCATGTGTTCAACACAGCTTGTGTACTATCTAGTTAATGTTAGGTTACTAGTTTGCTAACTGACTAGCTAAACTACCATGGAGTAGGTAGATACCTCGATAAAACGATACACTAATTTTAAGTGTGAAACTACCATAGAGTGTAGTTATAACTTTATGAAGTACTAGATAAATAGTAAGATAAGAAAATAATATACCAAACTACCATATAGTAGGCACCTTAATAAAGCATTAAACTACCACAGAGTAGTTATGTGCATTAAACAGTACTAGTTAGAAACCTTTAAAAAGCACTCAACTACCATAGAGTAGTTAGATACCTTAATAAAGCACTAAACTACCACAGAGTATTTAGACACCTTAATAAAGCACTAAACTATATTGGGTAGTTAGATACCTTAAACAGTACTAGTTAGATACCTTGATAAAGCACTAAACTACCACAGAGTAGTTAGATACCTTAAAAGTACTAGTTAGACACCTTAATAAAGCACTAAACTACCATAGAGTAGTTAGATACCTTAATAAAGCACTAAACTACCATAGAGTAGTTAGATACCTTAAACAGTACTAGTTAGATACCTTAATAAAGCACTAAACTACCACAGAGTAGTTAGATACCTTAAACAGTACTAGTTAGATACCTTGATAAAGCACTAAACTACATTGGGTAGTTAGATACCTTAAACAGTACTAGTTAGATACCTTGATAAAGCACTAAACTACCACAGAGTAGTTAGATACCTTAAAAGTACTAGTTAGACACCTTAATGAAGTACTAAACTACCTTAGAGTAGTTAGACACCTCAATTAAGTACTAAACTATTGGATAACTTAATAAAGTACTAAACTAATAGATAACTTTACAAAGGGTACTAAACTACCATGATGTAATTAAACACCTTTATAAAGTACTAAACTGCAGAGACCCTTAAAATGTTCTAAACTAGTAGTTAACTACACCAAACCCAATTTGAACTTAGCAACTCGAACACTATCTTTCCGAAATATACAAACTACTCCATGGTAGTTTGGTGCTTTATTAAGTTGCCTAACTACTTGATAGTAGTTTGCTACTTTATCTAACTAGCTAGCTAGTGTGCTACACAGCTTATTTGCTATCTAGTTATCGTTATAAGGTACTAGTGTGCCGACTGGCTAGTGTGTTATTTAGATAAATGAATAAAACTGTAAACTGGTTCACTAGACCAGACCCAATTTGAATGTAGCATATTACGTACTATATTTTAGAAATACTGTATTGCTCTTTTTTGCGTAATTCGTCCTTTCCGCTGCTGAAAGAGTGATGAAGTATTATTCCCCCAGAATTAGCGGAGGGGAAGTCGACTAGGGTGCGTGGAAAACAGTACTGGAACTGAACCGACGAAGGAAAGCAACTCTGTCCACTCCGGCCTCATTGGTTAAGAGATTAAAAAGCAGGCGGGATCTGGTACCCGGGTGGGCGTGTCTCCACCGTCTCGATCAGCGTCGGGCTCTTGTCTATGGTGGTCTGGTGGATCGCGTCGTTGGACGGATACGGCTGTTTGGGGGCGTCGGCGGAAGTGAAGAGCGTCATGTCGGTTCCCAGCAGGAATTTCTGCACTGCTAACACCGTCAGCGCCACCTAGCCAGATCCATCACGTTAGTCATGTTAATATGTTAGCATTTTTTAGTAAAATTGTACCAAAATACAGGAATCTACCTTTCAAAATACGTGAACAAGCGTTCGGTTAGTGATCATTAATATAGAGCGATTTAAAAGTTTGGGAAATATTTGAAAATGAATTACATTAGCATGTGCGTTAGGATTATAGCTAACAGCTAAGCAAAAAAAGTATTGATTTTTAACACTGAGAAACTCAATAAACTGAACAAAACTTTATATACCACGTCTTTCTGACTGGTCAGAAGGTGCTTGTCCACTACAGACCACATGTGCTCCAGTGTACGTTATACACTGTTATTAAACTGCATTAGAAAGTTAGAAGAGGCGAGTTCAGTACGTTAGAAACTGAAGGCTAATCTACACTAGCGCGAGTGTCAGAGGTGGTTTGGACAGTAGCCTTTGGTTATCCTCCAGAAAGGCAATGTTTTTAAATCTGTGCATGTTTATCAGACAGAGGTAGCCCTGAAACACAAACATAACGTCAAATATTACACTACATTTACAACATTTGGCAGACGCCCTTATCCAGAGCGACTTACATTTATCTCATTTATACATCTGAGCAGTTGAGGGCCTTGCTCAAGGGCCCAACAGTGGCAGTTTGGTGGTGCTGGGGTTTGAACTCATGACCTTCCGATCAACAGCCCAACACCTTAACCACTGAGCTACCACTGCTAGATATGAATGTATGTGCATGTATATGTGTGTGTGTGTGGTTTCTTGCTTGTCTTACCCAGATGAGAATGGAGAAGAAGGAGAAGGCGATGGCGGCTCGTGCCGCATCTGAAGCCTGCTCCAATGGCAGTACTTTAGGCGAGGTGCGACTCCACTGATTGGACAGGAAGCAAAATCCAACAAACCAGAGAAATGCCCAAAGTCCTGCAAATGGGAAAAAAATAATTTTAATTCCTTTTTCACTTTTCTTTCTTTATAGGAAATTTAAAATTTAAAAAGCAAACATAAGTTAACAACACAAAGGAATCAAGCCACAACGCTACAGAAGTGCTCCCGACCACTAGGGGGCAGCGTCGGGCATGGGGAAAAAGATATTTCTGGTGTTATTGCATGACTTTTTATTACTCGGATCAACAAACAAATTGTTTCACGTGTTGTGTTGAATTTTGGTTCATTCAGTTACGCACACTATCTCGAGTGTGTATACAGTGTGTGTATACTGTATATATGTTTGTGTGTTTACCTGAAAAGCCCATCTCCAGTAGCACAGCTCTCTTCCGGTCCTTAACACTGCTGATCTGAGGGAAGTAGACGTCCAGGGCCAGGAAGCCAAGGCTAGCTAAAAACGCCAACACTCCGATAATGATGCCGTAATTGCAGGCGTCTTCGTTTTTGTTAAACACGCAGTGCAGGCGCTCGCTGCCCATGTTCACGTAGCCTTCGTTTACTATGGAGCCGAACACCACCATGGAGAAAACCTGCAAGAGAGGGAAAGTGGGAGAGGCGTCAAGTCTGTGACACGAAACACGTCGGCTTCAGACGGAAAAAAAAAACGCAGCTTGTCGTGTTTGCAAGAAACCGCAAAGAAGCGCAACCTCCCCTGTCCTGAGGACGTTGGGGGGGCGGGGGGCGGGGGGGTGATCGGGGGGGGGCGATGCGGGGGGGGGGGGGGGTATTATTATATAATAATAACAAACAAACAAAAAAAACCTTAAAAGTCATTTGAGATAACGAGTCACATGACATTTAGTCCAATGTCAGGTTTGTTTATTTTATTTATTTATTTACTCTCTCTCTCTCTCTCTCTCTCTCTCTCTCTCTCTCTCTCTCTCTCTCTCTCTCTGTGTCTCTCTCTCTCTCTCTCTCTCCTTTCTCTCTCTCTCTCTCTCTCCTTTCTCTCTCTCTCTCTCTCTCTCTCTGTCTCTCTCGCTCTCCTTTCTTTCTCCATTTCTCTCTGTCTCCCTCTGTCTTACTTTCTGTCTCTGTCTCTCCTCTATCTCTCTATTTCTCTTTCCCTCTGTCTCACTCTATCTTTCCCTGTCTCTTTCTCTCTCTGTTTCTCTCTCTATTTCTCTCTCTATCTCTCTTTTTTTCTCTCTCTCTCTCTCTCTCTCTCTCTCTCTCTCTCTCTCTCTCTCTCTCTCTCTCTCTCTCTCTAACACATGCATGATGAATTATTTCATTATTTACACCCGAGTGTCAGAATGTGAAGTTATTTGCACGTGTGAAACGTTCTTCACACTCGCTCACGTCCTTTTCATTCCGCTCGGTGTGTGAAAATCCCTGCTGTCTGTTCACATGCAGGGGAATAAAACCAGGCTACAGCCTACTACGGTTTAGTCTGAAGTGTGCTTGTGCTATTTTCAGACACGGCCCGCTGTATGCTGACGCACATGACACACACACACACACACACACACACACACACACACACACACACACACACATCTCCTGGGTCCATTGTGGTGTAACATATTACAGAAAATAATGAAAGCACACATCACTGTACTCTCTCTCTCTCTCTCTCTCTCTCTCTCTCTCCCCTGATCTGTCCATCCAGGAGGAAGTGTGCTCTGCCCTCGGAGTTGACACTGGGGAAGGATATTAGTCTACATCATAACAAAACTCGAAAAACATCACACGACACATCATCAGGAGATGTAAGTCGACTTCAGTAAAGCTCCAAGCCCGAGAGAAACTACAGGATCGAATTTTACTCACCTTTAATTCACTTCTCCATAAATACTGAGAGAGAGAGAAAGACAGAACAAGGAGCTGATTGGATGTTAAAATCCATTTCCTGTAGCGTGCCGCTTGTTCTACCTCAGATACAGATATAATGTTTATGTGAGCACCAGTCACCATACTGTACAACACTGATTACATCACAATCCCTGCAGATAATACACATTATTATTATCAGTAATAAAAATACACTGAATTAACCATTTATTATCCCACTACACTGTAAATAATAATATGTGTACATGTATTTACATTATTACTGTTACAACTAAAAATATTTATTGTTGTTGTTGTTGTTATTAGCTACTATTACTCGTAAACTCTTAGTGGATAGAGTTGATCATTATTATTATTATTATTATTATTATTATTATTATTATTATTATTATTATTAATATCCTATTTTAACAGCTTATTATCGACACTCGTTAAAATGGAGCTCTGCGTTTCCACGGCAACGTGTGACGTCATCTCCACCATAACAGCATCCTACGTACAATCACGCGAGCCTCATAATATAATATAGCCTCATACTATTATTATTATTATTATTATTATTATTATTATTATTATTATTATTATTATTATTAATAGAGCCTTTCAGAAATAAATAATGTTCAGAAATAAACTCCTGTCCGACACGCAGAAAGGTAAATTAAAGGTAAATAAATAAACGGAAACGGTTCTTTACCCAGGCCAGGAATCGTAAGATGGTCTGAGGTCTTTTGGCGAAGGTGATGGGGTCGAATTCCGCCCCGGTTCGGCCCGCTCCGTACGAGCCCGTCCCGTTCATCATCATCATCATCATCACCATCCTCCTCCTCCTCCTCCACACGCGCTGTCTCTCTCTCTCTCTCTCTCTCTCTCTCACTCACTCTCTCTGCGCTCGGGATCTGCACAGCCCCGTGCGCGTGCACGACCGAAAGTGCGCGCGACCGGGGAGCGGGGTGGAGTACAGGACTGCAACGTCATATTCGGGTTTAAAAAAGAAATAAATCGCATTTTAATAGCATAATAATAATAATAATAATAATAATAATAATAATAATAATAATAATAATAATAATAATAATAATGTAATTACATTTAGAATTAAGATGAACCATTTAAATGAGTGTAAATGTCTTGATGATGCGTAATAATGCAACTACTATGTTTTTTATTTAAAAATTAATCGCAAAAATCCTTAAATTTTCTTCTTCTTCTTAAACAAACGAACTTAAAATAATTTTAAAATTAAACACATATAAACATTGTTAAGATCATTTCCGGCGATTTTGGGTGGGGGGGGGGGGTAATTTTTATTTTATTTATTTATTGTAAATATACTCAACAATAAGAAAAATAACTGCATTGCGTGCTTGTGTTGAGCTTTTAAACTTAAAGCAGGTACGAAACCCGGATTGACTTCCGGTCGTATCACAATAAAAGTCCAACTAAAAGTACTTAATGTGCTTTATTTTCAAAGGACACACGATGAAAATAATGATTACTAATATATAAAACATGGACGTAAAACATATACACGATGAATAAAAAAATTACAGCTGTGGAAACATCTGCCCATAGCACATGAGTGTCATTATGCTTTTTTTTCTTCTTCTTCTTCTTCTTCTTTTTTTATCATCTTAAGCAAAGTCGATGATGGTTCACTTTCAGAAATCCTGGCTTTGTCTCTACTAGAAATTAGTTTCTATATAAAACACACTTTTGCGTGTCCTATCTGGTGTCTCCTCTGTGTTTTCTTCCCCTTTAAACTTCTTTCATCTTTAATGCCATACGTTGGAAATATGAAATAGGACAAATCTGTTGTTCCAATTATGAGTCACGTGACTTCTGGAACACTCTTTCCACCACTTGTAAAGTTTTTCTCACCCAGCAGAGGGCGTTGTTGGTCTATTTACAAGCCGCTAGTCACTCTGAGACAAAAAGCTTCTCTTAAAGCAAGTGGAATAAATTGGGATTTTATTTTTAATTTTTTCTCGGTTTTTAGGTGCAGGGAGCACTAATACGTTCTGGTGAAAATATTCCGTTTCATCCGACTTCACTACAATTCAGCAGTCCAACTTTTCTCTATTTCATGCGCATCAGATCAGCCGTTAAAATATTACCAAATTATTAAGTATTGCCTTGGACGAGTTTCAGATATGAAATTCTATGAAACTGTTGTATATCATCATTATTAACACCGTTATGCCACATGTAAGGAATAAAACACTTTAGGCACATGCTGTTATAGGAAAATAATCAGTGATGAAGCAGATGTATTGTATTATTTTCTAATAACAGCCCATTCTAAAGTGTTTTATTCCTGTTATACCACGAAATTTTCTTGACGTTTAAGCTCTGACACTGGAGACTCCTTCCATAAATGCTGAAATTGAATTCTTTATTTGACCCTTTTTACCGATTCACCCCTCTTCACTTGATAATCACATGTTTATCGGTTTATCAGTCGTGTTCCGACCCTTTCTGCATTAAGTCCGAGTCTAGCTACAAAACAAATTAACTCTGACCACTGGGCCCATTGTTGCCCTTATCAGAGGTCAAAAGGTTATTTTCCATGATTACCTGTGACACAGCAACCACTTCCTACCCTTGCATCATGCATGCTAATGACGGGATTGGCTTACACGCAGGAGGAGTTTGATGAGGATCTGGCAACCAGATATCCGCACCCTTACAGACAGAAATGATGAAGGAACTGGAGGTCATGATCACTAGCATGTATACCACAGCGCGGTTATCAAACTCTCAGATCAGAAGCCGTTCATTCATTTTCTTTCCTCATTTCTCTGACGGTAGCTCCGCCTCCAGGAAAAATATGTTTCTATAGCAACAGTTGACCCGCACGGGCTTCATAATTTAAGGCTAATAATAAACGTGTTGTTATGTAACAAAGAAAAACTTATAATTGTTGAGTTGGTGAAGCTTTCGTTGAGGGGATGTTTACGTAACATTTATGGAAGGAGTCTCCAGTGTCAGTGCTTTGTGACAGCAAGTTTTCTATCTATCTTCAGGACAGAGACTGTTTTTTTGTCTTATTAACGTCAAGACAGAGAATAAAGAGGGGCTGGTGAGGGAACGGCTGCTTATAGCTGCTGCAAAGCAAGTGAGAACAGTGAGAACTCGTTAATACATGAAAAGGCGTAACATTCATGGGGTTTTATCGTCGTGTATGTTTTTAATGCTTGTACACAGCACACACAAACACACACACACACACACACACAGACTTTTTATGGTAGCATGGCTCTGTTTGACACACAGACACACTCATTAAAACAAATAGCAAAGCTCACCTTTACTCTTAGACCAACTGGAGAAGAATCACTACATTTTTAATCACCAAAACTGGAGCGAGTCTGCGTGCAGTTCCTGACCTAAAGTAGTTCTAAGATTGTTTCACCAGGCCTTGGCTTCTACAGTTACATCCTTACAACACTTTTTAATTACTCCTGACACTTTTATGGTTCCATGTAGAAGACATTCATCTCCTGATAATCATCCTCCCATAAATTAATTCACTGACAGATTTTTTTTTTTTTTTTTAAATCTGATGGGTTAGAAGATTAGGCTTGGTTATGTAACCTTCCATTAGTGTCGGCAGTAAATTATGCCAACAATTCAATGGCTCATTATACATTTTCAAGCTGCTGAAGATTTACGCTCCCACAAAGTCATGTAATAATTAACGTAATAACAGATTTGAAAGATCTGCTAAAAAAAATAGATTTGTGGTTGTTAAATTCAGAACAACGGCATTTGGAAGTCCTTCAGTGACTATATAAACTGCATCTTGAATTTCGATTCATAGTCGATTCGTGTTCATTGTCACCCATCATGTTTAGTTATGAGCACTGAGGAATTCTGTAAACCTGTGTTGTAATGTTTGAGAGGGCTGCATCGTTCTGCGTAGTTTTGAGATTGATGTGAATCCATCTCACTCTCTCTCTCACTCTCTCTCTTTCTTTCTGTCTCTCGCTCTTTCTCTGTCTTTCTGTGCCTACATTATTCATGTTGGAATGAGACCTGAGCTAAAGTTACATCAAGGCAAGAAGACCTGACAAATTAATGCTCCTTCTACAGTCCCACAACAGCGCAAACACTGACACAGATCCTCTGGCACAGATACTTCACCTCTCGCTTAGTCACTCATGAACGGTCTAACCGATCCAGGAACTAGTCATGTCCTGTTTATGCTCTTTGCTACGGAGCCTCTGCCTCTCAATTAATAGATAGAAGAGAAGAATGTGTGGATGAGTGTGGGAATAGAGGGTTATAGAGAACTCACTTCAACAGAGGAACTCGCTTCGCTCGTGCAACTCTTTTTGGTCTGAGAGGAGGAACCATGAGGACAGACATTTATACAGTTACAATCCAGACAGTACACATCACCACACCTTAAAGAGTGTGAGCGCATCCTAAGGTAAGAAAAGTGTCATGACTTTTTCTCACTGTAGGAAATATAAGAGCCCTTTTATATAATGGGCCTCATTTGTCCCTGCCAGATTTGCAAAAGTTTCGATAATGCTGATTTTATTTGTATTTATGTGTGAATGTTGATCAATTCAAATCATCCGCACATTACTAAGCGCGTTCATGGCGCAGCTGATTTACATTTTGCCGCACCTCCAAAAACTTCAACAATCAAGCTTGACATTAGTGATTTTCCTTCTATGTAATTTTTTTTTTAGAGTCCTCATAGGATATAAACATTTTTCTGACCCAACTGATCCTGTGAGCAATTTATGAACAGATGTGTTTCTATCCTGCTTGATAAATGAGGCCCACTGGCATTTAATCTAGTAAAATGTTAAATATAGTTAGAATTTATATGCTTAGGTTTTAATTTAATCTCTCTTTTTTGTGAGGCTGCAAAATAGAAAAAGGACAAAATGCCAGGCAAAAAAGGTGACTCAAAGTCAGCGGCAAAAAAAGGAGGGAAATCAGAGCCAGAAAAAAGCAAAGGCAAAGAGGAAGAAAAAAAAGGGAAGGATGACAAAAAGGGGGCTAAAGATGACAAGAAGGGAGGAAAGGATGATAAGAAAAAAGGAAAAGAAGAGCCCAAAGGAAAAGGAAAAGATGACGGAAAGAAAGGAAAGGACAAAGGAAAAGGGGCGAAAGTGGTTAGTGAGTCAGAAGAGGGGTCAGATGCAGAGCCGATTGAGGATGATGAAGAGTTAAGTGAAGATGAAGGAATGGATGAAGAATCAGAAGAGGACACACGCAAGCGTGGACATGGAAAGGCTGGCGCTAAAGGCAAAGCAGCAAAGGGAAAGTCCAAATCAAAACATGCTGCATCGGATGAGGAGGAAGATGAAGAAGACGAAGAGGATGAGGAAGATGAGCAAAATGAAGAAAGTGAAGAAGATAAGAAAGGAAAAAAGAAATCAAAAGATGCCCATAAATCCAAATCTAAACCTGAGGCAGAAGGAACAAAGAAAAAGGCAAAAAAGAAGGATGAGGGTCCACCTGAGACAGCACCAGAACCTACAAAGAAACTATTTGGTTTCCCTGGAATTGGGAAGAGCTCGAAGAAGCGACTAAAAAGTACATCTAGACTGTTTCTCGGACTTGGCAAGCAAAAGAGTTTTGTGGTCAGAAAAAAGAGAAGGAAATCTGTTTTGAAGAATGCCCCGAGGCTTCTGATGCGCTTCAAAGCCAGTAAGAAAAAGAAAAAAGAGAAGGAACAAAATGACCAGTTGGGACGCAAGCCATCCTACATGTTACTTAGAATCGGTGGCAACAAACCAGCAGAAAAGAAATCAGGGTTTTTCAAAGGACTTTTTGGAAAAAAGAATGCCGATGATGGGTCAAATTTTAAAAACCAAAGTCAGATATTGGGGAAAGTTGCTGGAGCGACAAACTGGCTAACTAAGAAGTTCCTCTCAACAAAATTGAAACAGAAACCATTTGACAGAAATCGTGGCCGCTTGGGACGGTCACGCACCAAGCAGTTTCCTGGGGGAAGTCGACAAACAAGCGTGCGAGGACCTCAGGGGCATCACAACTACGCATATGAACATGATTTTGATGAATATGACTATAACAACCAGGGTAGAGTGAGAACCGGTGCATTTAACAGACAGTCAATGCAGAGAAACCCAAATTGGTATGAAGAACCTGTTGACTACTATGAAGCACAGTCACATGATCAAGGCTATTATGAAATTGATGATGAATACTGCAATCCACACATGGACATACAGAATGGAGGAGAGTATTATGATGATGGTATGGGCTTCTATAACACATATTCTGCACAACATCAAATGGGCTACTACCCAGAGGAGGTGGAGTACTATGGCCAACAGCATCTGATGGATCCATATTACACTGATAGTATGGAATACTATGATGAGAACCAGTACCTAATAGAGGATTGTTATGAACCTTATGGAGATGAAACCGAGTTTTATGACCAGGTCCAGTTTGATTACTATGATGACCCTCAGGAATTCTATGATAATCCATATGGTGAAATTGGAGCAGCTGATCCATACATGACTTCATATGGCGCTTATGAAGATCCATATCTCCAAGACTACCAGTTTAATTACAGTGAATCAGGGGTTACCCCATATCTTGAATCTTCCTATAACATATACCAGCCATATAGTTATACAATGCATGATGTCATGGAGGGTGATGAGTTTAATGATGTGTCTATAGAGCCAATGGATCTTCAAGGAGACATGTTCAGAGTTCCAAGGCCTCAAGTAAGGCTTTTTGGTAAAGAAAGGATAGCAGATGGACTTCCTCCATTGGCAACACAATACGATCCTGAAGAGATGTCACAGATTCATTATAAAAATTTACCGTTCATTCCGGATGGTGCTTTTCCTGCACAAGTATATACACAAGAACTGCTGCATCCAGGGTTACCTCAGATTCCCACACCAACTGCAATGTTAATTAAACATTCTAATAGTTCTCAGGGGTTTATGAGCCCTAACATTCAGTCTCCACATATGTCACCAATGGCCCAAGGTGGTGCTTTTCCCCCATCACCTACACCAAGCAGGAGGTCCATGGGAATGATGGCTTCGCCTGTACAGAGACCCATGTCCCCTATGTTAGCAAGAGAAAGATTCGCAGAGCCATTAATGGATGTGGTGTCCCCCCATGTTCCCATGCAGAAACAAAGCTTTCATGCCTCTCCTCAGCCCTCTATACGGAGAAGACAGAGCCCATCTCCACAGCCCTCCATACGTGGATTTAGAGTTAGGGATGTGCCTCCATCTCAACTAAGAGGGATGTCATCTCCACATGTTCAATGCCCACCTTCCCCATTTGGACAGAGAAAAGTCAGCCCACCTGCTTCTCCAGCAGCCTTTAGTCATTTCCAGCCTCAGGCCTCATTCATAGAAGCCAAGTCTACCCCTATTCCTATGGCCCGGCGAATCCCTAGCCGCATGCCCTCATTTCACACAAGCCCTCCAGCTTCTGCTCATGGTTCCATCCGCAAGCAAAGCCCACCCCATTCTCCCCATGCCTCTATAAGAAGACCCAGCCCAGTTTCTTCCCCATTAAAAAATCATCGTCCATTTGGTGCCAGGAAGCTTCAAGGTTCCACATCTCCTCCTAGGCAAATGAGTCCTCCAACCTCTCCTCAAATGGGCAGGCGTACTGTGGGCAGTGTTCAGCAGATGGACTCCAATAGGCCACGCTCCCCATTTGCAGCTCACAGATCATCACCTACACCTTCACGGAGAAGTTTTGCAATTGGTTCAGAATCTCCTCAGCCTCCTCAGCCAGCTGGACGAAGATCACCGTCACCCAGCTTCTCCCGTAGGTCAACCCGTCTTATGAGGAACCCACCCCCATTCGGATCACCTGGTGGTCAACTGCGTGGAATGGGGCGTCCAAACATTCCAATGGGAACAGTAAAACCCTCTCTAGGTCAAATGGGTCGTTTGGGTGCTTCAACCAAAAACATGCCTCTTTCCAGAGCATCCATACATAGCAACAGATCGGTCATGGCTCAGGACATCAGAGCCTCTCCAAAGCTTCCAGGTCAACACCCTGGAATGGTCATTATGGAGCAGAGGCACTTCATTCCCCCAGGACGAGCAGGTCCCACACGGAATACACAAAGACCAGTTGGTCTTGGCCGTCCTCTGATGGTCAGGCAGTCTCTGAGGCGAGGACCCCCTTCACCACAGCCTTCTCTAAAAAATATTGGTCCTATACCACCCCAACCTTCCATTAGGCATCTATCCAGGCCAAATTCCCCTCACCCCTCTATCAAACATGGCTCACCATTACCAATGCGTACTCCTTCCCGTCATGCATCACCCATACCTATCATTTCAAGTCCTTTTCAAAATGTTCAGATGTCCGAAGCATCTCCTTATCCTATTGCAATAGAACAAGTCCCTGTGGAATTTGATCAAATGATAAATGTGCCTCAATCACCCATGGTCACCAGTGCTTTACAAAATCAGAGTATTTATAATGCTTCTTATAAATCACCCTTCCAGCAACCTATGCAACCTTATGCCCCTGAAGTCATTGGTATAGAGCAATTTCCTGATCAACCATCTTCACCCCAATTATCAAATGTGTTACAAAATCCAAATTTACTTAATACTACTTATACCTTTGTACCTCAAGTTGCACCAGTGCCACATACTGTTCTACAGCAGTCCCCGGAGACACAAACATCACCTGTTATATCAAATGCTTTGCAAAATACTCAGGTCCGTGGAGCATCTTTTGTCTCACCGCTGCAAAGACCAGGCTCTCCGTATGCTCCTGAAGTAGCACAGCTTCCTGGTTCACCATCATTACAGCCATCAATGTCACCATATGCTCCTGAAACAGAAGTGCTTGGACAGGGTCCAGGTCAGCCTGCATCTCCAACACTGTCTAGTGCTATTCAAAATCCTTACCTTCATAATGCCTCATACAAATCAGTCTTACAGATGCCTTCTTCCCCCTACTCACCAGTTGTGTCGCAGTATGATTACATAGAGGAGCCAGGCCCTGGCCCCCTCCTTACTAATGCTCTTCAAAACCCCAATGTCCGAAATGCTACTTACCAAACACATTTACATAGGAGAGGATCCAGATATGCCCCTAGCCCAAGGAGATCACCAGTTCTCTCAAATGCTATACAAAACCAACAAATCCGGAAGGCTTCTTACCAAACACAACTGTCTCAATCAAGGAAAACCTACTCCTATGGTCCCATGAGGGGTTATACCCAGAGCCCTATTCTGTCAGATGCACTGCATAATCCTCAAGTCCGTGGTGCAACCTATAATCTGCCAGGCACACTGGTACATGGCAATCAAATGGTGGCTCCAGCTACCTCTCCAATGCTAACTAATGCTTTACAAAATCAACAGCTTCGGAATGCTTCCTACAGACTATCAGATGGGACCATAATAAGTGTGGAGCCCCACCTACAACAACCCTTGTCTCCAAATATCTCAAATGCCTTACATAATGCAAACCTGAGATACGCCTCTTATAGACTTCCAGATGGAACTATAATCACCACAGACTCTCTTCAACAACAGCAACAACAATCCTCTTCTCCAAATCTATCTAGTGCTTTGCTAAATCCAAACATTAAAAATGCTTCCTACAGACTTCCAGACAATTCATTTATTACAGAACACCAGAAGCCAGTATCTCCCAATCTGTCCCGTGCACTTAGAAACAATAGCATTCGAAATGCATCCTATAGGCTGCCAGATGGAACAGTTATTTTTACAGAGCAACAAGTGGAACCAACTTCTCCAGCCCTGTCAAATGCATTGCAGAACCCAATTATTCGAAATGCATCCTATAGATTAGGTGATGGCACAATTATTTTTCCTGATTACAACCAGTCAAAACCTACCTCCCCAAATTTAACGCACGCACTTCAGAACACACAGATGCGGAATGCTAGTTATAGATTGCCAGATGGGTCTATTATATCCACACAGCTTACTACACCTTCCCCTAATTTGGCAAGTGCTCTGCAGAATTCAAACATGCGTCATGCTACATATAGGCTACCTGATGGCAATATAATCAGTGCTAATCCAGTACACTCACCAAGCTTGGCCAGTGCCCTCAAAAATGCAGACATCAAAAAGGCCTCCTTTAGGCTTCCAGATGAATCAGTTTTTTTAAGTACTAAACCAACCAGTCCAAACCTGGCAGAAGCCTTGAAAAATAAAAGCCTTCGCAAAGCCTCATACCGACTACCAGATGATTCTATTATTTCAGCAAATACTCAGAGTCATACAACCAATCCAAAACTTTCACAAGCCCTTTTAAACCAAAATCTTCGTAATGCTATTTACCGTTTGCCTAATGAATCCATTCTCAGGCAAGGTTTTGAAGTTTCATCCTCACCTCTGCTGAAGGATGTGCTGAAAAATACCGGCCTAAAAAATGCCTCCTACCAGCTGCCTTCAGCACTATCTACTGTTACAGCATCCGGGTTGATTATTGGACCGGATGGCAGATATGCAATTGTGTCCCCACAAAGAAAAGGTCCTCATGAACACTGGGCTATGAATGCCAGGGAGGGACAAAGTGCAGAGGACGTGTGGGCTGCAGAGAGAGTTTTACCTCATGGAACTGTACAGAATCTTACCAAGTGGTCTATGTACCGTGATGAAAACATGATAGACTACTTTACTCCACCACCTATTGGTGTTGGGTCCAGGGAAGGTGAGGTGCAGTGGGTACCAGATCGGGAAGGGGAGCCCTCAGGCCAGTGGTATGATAAGGTAACTCAGTTTACTTACTTTTATTTTAATATGTGGTTGAGGAGTCAATCTCATAATTGTTTTAAGTTTTTTGGGTTTTTTTTTTTTTTGCTGTTTTTCTAGAGTTTTAAATTTGTAAAATGAAAACATAGAGATATTTATTCGGATGATAATGTAACAGGCAGAAATGTAGTTTCTTCAAGCTGAAGAAACTGACTGACTCTATAGTCAGATAGATTTATAGATAATACATTTAATTCATCCAAACCTGGTATAGTTTTACCTGTTGGTAATGATGGAAAGGTCACTGCTGAAAGTCTGTGTGGCTTTGAGCTTGCACAAAAGGCCTAGCCAAGCTTAACTATCTCCAGCAGGGTATATCTGCAGACTCTTTGAATGCATGGGATGTCAGATGAGATTTACAAGACTGATTATACCCATGCTCAGGTTACCTCATTGACAGCTGGTATCTCTGCATTGACGTGACTCTGGCCAGCATGGTTGCCCACTGACCTAATTTGTTAAAGAGGACTTTAAAAGTCTGAATTAGTTAGAGTTACAATTAATATAATTGAAATCAGATTAAGATGAGTTCAGCACAATGAAAGTAATTAAAAATGGTGACATGCTTTCCCACTGGAGTAAAGTATAAGGATCACAATTATATGAGTGAAAATAACTAATTATTGTTTTGTAAACAGATGTATTCTATAAGAAGCCTGCCTACCATGAGTTACAGAGAGAAAAGGGAAGCTGATGGACTTGAGGACATGACACAATTGGAGTAAGAAAATCAAAATAAACATACGTACAAATGCACAGAGACATACTATACAAAAATGACAAAGTACTGATTTGATTAAACGACATTAAAATTTATGATTGACTTTATTTTCCCCTTAGGGAATTAACAGAAGCAGCTGTTTTAATAAACCTAAACACTCGCTTTGACCAGGAGCTCATTTATGTGAGTCAACATATTGTTTCAAATGGTGTTATACCACAGAGCTGTCGAATTCTGGATTCTGATAGGTCAGAAGGTTTATATTAATGTACTCGTTCTATTATGTTATCGTTTCTATAGTAACTCATTCCTAAGGATTTGTATGTAACAACAAAAAACATGTCATCATTGATAGGACGTTATGGAGACATTTATTTGGCATTGATGGAAGGAGTCTCCAGTGTCAGTGTTTTGTAACAGCCAGCAAGTTTCAGACATCTAATAAAACACTTCGGGACATGCTTTTATAGAAAAAATAATAATTAACTTTTTGGTATGGTAATACTAACTCCTTGCCAGAACTCTAAATAGTTTTAGAATCTACTTAATACAAATTAAATGTGATAATAGAAATGTAATAATAATGTAGGCTCTATTTGATTGTTGATTCATTGAAGTTCATGGTATTGCTAAGAAAGAGTTTTATGTTAATGCTGCTATAATACCAGACACGTTGTGGTTTTTTAGCCTTCCTTAGTAGTAACTTTTGTCTTTATTGAGCTTTTTTCCACTCTCTTCCTTTTTCCTAGACTTATATCGGCTGTATTCTGCTATCAGTGAATCCGTACAAGTTATTGAACATCTATGGAACAGACATGGTCCTGCAGTATAACGGTCATGGCTTAGGAGAAAACCCTCCGTGAGTGTAAACCTCAATTACACAGCTTCATCTGCACAAAACTACACAACTGAGTGAATACTACTGTAGCATTTCTTGCATTATTAACATAGCCACTGCATTTTACAGTGACCAGAAAGAAATTGTAATATTTTCAAGATTGATGGGAAAAGTTCATTTGTGCTGTGTTGCCACTCAGGGGAAAGTAGCTAGCAAATGCTAGTCGCTAAAAGTCGCTGGATGATGTCATAGAGTATTTTGCATATTAATTGACTCATCATGATCATTTGCACATTATGCATATGCAGTCATTGGTTGTTGGGACCAACTGTCATCAGTGATTGGTTGTTGGGAACAATGGTAGTCATTGATTGGCTGTTGGGAACAATTGTGATCATTGATTGGTAGTTGGGAACAATGGTAGTCATTGATTAGCTGTTGGAAACAACTGTGATCATTGATTGGTTGTTGGGAACCATGGTGATCAGTGATTGGTTGTTGGGACCAACTGTCATCAGTGATTGGTTGTTGGGAACAATGGTAGTCATTGATTGGCTGTTGGGAACAATTGTGATCATTGATTGGTTGTTGGGAACAATGGTAGTCATTGACTGGCTGTTGGGAACAACTGTGATCATTGATTGGTTGTTGGGAACCATGGTGATCAGTGATTGGTTGTTGGGAACAATTGTTATCATTGATTGGTTGTTGGGAGCCATGGTGATCATAGATTGGTTGTTGGGAACAATTGTGATCAGTGATTGGTTGTTGGGAACAATGGTGATGAGTGATGGCACATTTGGAACTGCATGTGTGATTGTGAATATGAGAGAGAGAGAGAGAGAGAGAGAGAAAGAGAGAGAGAGACCGTCTCATTTTTCTTTAACCTGCTGTCTTGTTACTGGCTGAATAGATGGACACATCATGTAATGTGAGAATAAGCCAGAGATTGTCTTGCCGTGTGTTAGTGTGTTGTTTAAAGATAGAGTGACCTCAGAGCCAGAAATGATACCTGGTGTATTCTAGGTTACTTACATTTGACTGTTCCTAATAATTTAAGAGAACAAGAACAGTGTTCGAGGCAGTTCAGCTGAAAAATTCGAATAGGATTTGGGTCTTAATGGACTTTTTGGTTTGTTTGCCTTTGTTCTAGTCACCTCTTTGCAATTTCGAACCTTGCCTACACAACAATGATGGACGTCAAGCAGAACCAGTGCATTATCATCAGGTTAGCAATATATTTTGCCAATATACTCCTATTAGACATGTTTCAGCGCTCGCTATCTTCTCATTCAGTTCTACATACAGTGAACTTTCCATGCTTAAATATAGACATATCTCTTGAATTGAAGTCACCAACTCTTCTATGTCAGTCAAACGTCTAAACATTTAGCCAGGCCGTTTATTGTGTATAAAGTCTAAGTTTCATATAAACAGGTAAATGATATCATGTATAAAGTGTGTAAAGTTTAAAACTCTTTGCAGTGTTATTGTGTTCATGTTTCAGTGGGGAGAGTGGATCCGGAAAAACGGAAGCCACCAAGCTGGTCCTGAGATACCTCACTGCCATACACCATGAGCGAAACGTAACACAACAGGTACTCCAGCTGTGTCTTATAAACTTCAAGAGAGAAAAAAAGAGAGGCTGATGAAGGAAAGACTGATAGTTGCTACTTACTAAGCAACTTGTTTCCTGGACGTTCCATAACGTTAAATGTAACATTCATCAAAACTAACATGTCATCCTTTTTGTTTTTATCCTTCACACTATCATCCTCACAGATTGAGGTGAGATTTAAGGTTGTTTTATTTTTAATTCAGTATTTTCACTGTATTGTCTTGTAAATGAAATCGGCGCTAACTCCAATGCTCAAACACCAGATCCTGGAAGCGACTCCTCTGCTGGAATCGTTTGGGAATGCCAAAACGGTGCGGAACGACAACTCCAGTCGCTTTGGGAAGTTTGTTGAGATCTTTCTGGAGGAGTGAGTCACTGCTTTGATGTTCACTTTATTGTGAATTGTGAGCCTAAGATGATTTGGGTGTGTGGAGTTTCTTTAGGGTTTGGATAATTAGTACAGGAGGAGAAACTATTTCGTGTGTACACAGGTATGTGTGTGTGTGTGGACCGCCTTACATGTCATAAAACACTGATTTTTTATTTTTTTGTCTATGTTAAAGAGGAGTGATAAGCGGTGCCATAACTTCACAGTATCTACTGGAGAAGTCCAGGATTGTTTTTCAGGTGTGAGACAGTAATCGATTTTATTTCTTTTAAACATACAAGAGATCATAGACACAAAATAACTATTAGGGTGCAGTTTATGTTTATGGCAGTGTGTGTGTGTGTGTGTGTGTGTGTGTGTGTAGGCAAAAAATGAGAGGAACTACCACATTTTTTACGAGATGTTGGCTGGACTCCCTGTTCACCAGAAACGAGTCTTCTACCTGCAGGAGGCTGAAACCTACTACTACCTGAACCAAGTAATCCATGCACATGCACCGTACAGTGATGTGCATAAATATTCACCCCCCTTTCCACATTTTGTAGTGCTACAACCTAGAACTGATGTGGGCTTACAGTAATTGGGATTTCTTGTCCTGAATCTACACAAAATAGTCCACAATATTAAAGTGGAGGGGAAAATCATTATCAGTATAGTTTGCAAAATTATTTACAAATAAAAATCATAAAAGTTGTGATTGCATATAATATTCACCCCTCTGTTGCTTTGAAACCCCTATAATTAGTCCTGGTACAACTGGTTTCCAACAGAAGTCACATAATGACGTGAATCAACTTGACTTGTGTACAATTAAAGTGTCTGAATATATATATATATATATATACCGGTTCTTGGAAGAACCAAAAGTGTGTTACCTAAACAAACAGCATCATGAAGACCAAGGAGCGATTCCATAGTATCCGGAGTATCAGTCATGGTTTGATTATTAAAAATATCCCAAACTTTGAACATCTTGCAAAGCAACAATAAATCCATATTTTTTAAAAGAATATGACACAACTGCAATTCTGCCTAAAGGAGGCTGTCCACCAAAAATCATTGACCGGGTAAAAAGGGGATTAGTCAGAAAAACAACTGAGATGCCAAGGGTAACTCTGAACATGATGCTACCACCACCATGCTTCAGTGGAGATGATGTTCTCAGGGTGCGTGTAGCGCTTTGTGCCAACAAAACAAATTTTAATTTTGGTCTCATCAGACCAGAAAACCTTTTTCTACTAGTTTGTTTTTGAGTCTCCAACATGCCTTTTGGAAAACTCCAAACAGGATTTCATATGACTCTGCAGTTTTCAATAAAGCCAAGCTTTGTGGAGTGTCCAAGTTGGGGTTGTCATGGGGAATAGAGTCTCCCACCTGAGGTTGTGAATATACTATACATAGCACCGTCTAACGAACTAACTAACATGACTAATATATCAGGGTGGTGACTGTGCGATCGAGGGGAAGGACGATGGCGAGGACTTCAGGCGGATACAAAGTGCCATGGACATTCTCCACTTCAGCCCTGAGGACCAGAGCAGTGTGTTCAGAGTGCTTTCATCCATCCTCCACCTGGGCAATGTCTTCTTCCACAGACTTGAGGTACTACACACGTACACATCATTTTCCAGCATCATAAACCCCATCTGTCTTTCAATCTGCAGCTTTTTCCTCTTACTCAGACCGACGTGCAAGAAACGGCCGGTGTTGTAAGCGCTCAGGAGATCCGCGTGGTGGCTGAACTGCTTCAGATTTCTCCAGAAGCCCTGCAGAAAGCCATCACCTACAAAGTGATGGTAAGATAATACGTATACCTCCATGCTTATTGTAATACAGATAATTTCTAAAACAAGTGTAATTGTTAGTGAAGTTTTCTGTAAGGAGACGTTTGTTTGACTTTTTTTTAACATACACGTGAATCATAACGAGGTCTCCACTAATCACCTCAGAAAATGAAAGAATATGACTGCAAGTGAGTGAAACAGAAACAGGAAGATGTATAACATTATAACATCTTGAGATCAGAGCTCGTTGCCAAGCAGGCTCCGGAGGATACGCTTAATTACTGCAGGTTTTGGGTTACGGAAACCCTGTAACTGGATCAGGGGTTCGCTCACTGACTTCAATAGGGCTAATTCTCAGGAGACTGTTACGTCATGGTGTGACGTCTGAGGATGAAGTCAGCCCTCGTTAAAGTCTTGTTACATGTTTGTGAGAAGCTTCTCAGACACGTGTGACACGTGGAAGGTTTCACTAGTCTTTATTCAGTACAGTGGAGTCCGAAAGTCTGGGAGCGCTAGTGAAAATTCTTTTCATTTATAAATTACATTCTCAGTATAACAACTTCAGTGAAAAGTAGAATCTTGGAAATGTTTATATATCTTATTAACATACTATATCTTACAAACCCAGAGCTCATAGACAGCTGAAAATGAGAAAATAGTGACTAAATATTGAAAGGGCACCTCCTAAACATGGCGTACAATAAATCTTCCAATAATGCAGCTCAGCCATTGCAGCGCATCGGCTGCCATAGATACACACTAACTTTCCCTGCTTTTATAGGGCGCCATTACTTTTGTTCTCATTGAACTGCTAGACTTATTTGTCTTAAGTTTTTTTGAGTTTTTTGTGCTTTTTTTTGTGGAAAACTACTCCAATTGGCGAAATCGCAATCGCACGAAATAGTTTTGCACGCTCTTTCGCAGTGATGTTTGTCGGTAAATGAGACATTTTAGCTGTACTCATGTTCCACGCACGGGAATCGAATGAAGATGATATTCGAGTTAGTATTAAATCTCCATACAGTATTTTTCCAGCATCCCCAAAAAAAAAAATCTAATCACGCGAGTGTCAGTATGAGATCATCTCATCACGAACATGTCAAGAGAAACCCAATCCAGGCTTTTAACTGATTAGCTTGGTTTAACGCTAGCTTTGTTATTTGCTACGATCAGAGACTAGCGTGTTCGTGCCTTACAGTTGGGTTACAGTAGGATGTGTTTAGCGGTTAGCGGTAATTCTACACAACTACACTTTCTCCGCAGGTCTCTGAATGTTCTGTGATCCCTGTATTACCCCCTGTGTGTATGTTTATGTGTGTGTCATGCTGAGCATCTTGCTCTTTTAATAAATAAAGCCGTTATCCACAGGCCACGGGTTTGAGTTTACACCTCTATCAGGCTGAAATCAACTATCACCTAACACCGTATCAGTTCCACCTGTGTGTGTGTGTGTGTGTGTGTGTGTGTGTGTGTGTGTGTGTGTGTGTGTGTGTGTGTGTGTGTGTGTGTGTCACTCTCTTGATTCTTAAGGCTCTTGTTTTAATTCCTAATTATACTTCACTGTCAATTACAGCAGAAGAATTATGTTCTCTAGTAATTTACTTTTATAGGTGTTTTTTGTTTTTTGTTTTTTTACAGGAAGCAATGAAGGAGAAAATATACACTCCACTGACCGTAGAGAGTGCCGTGGATGCCAGGTACACTCATAAACACACGCAGTACTCACACAGAAGTATACGCATATTGACATATAGCTTATTATACCCCACCGCTGTTGGATTCTCCATTCTGATTGGTCAGGTGTTGATTGGTGTTCTCTGACAGGCGGTTCTGACAGTCATTCAAATCAAATCAAATGTTAATATCGATTAACTTACAGGCAATTTTTTTTTGCACTTCTATCTTTATAGAGATGCCGTTGCCAAGATCCTTTATTCCCTGCTCTTTCATTGGTTGACGGAGCGGATCAACGGTCGTGTTTACCCAAGAAACGAGGCTCTCTCCATATCTATATTGGATATCTATGGATTCGAGGTATGTGGTTACATGCAACCACACAAAAACTCACCCCCTCATATGGAAATATTTAATAAGTAATTATTTGTTGTGTTTGTGTTTTCAGGAGTTAGCATTTAACAGTTTCGAGCAGCTCTGCATCAACTACGCTAATGAGACGCTTCAGTTCTTCTTCACAAAAATCATTCTAAAGCAAGAACAGGTGAGTTTAAAAACGTGCGCATGAATTCACTAGTCACCAGAACTTTACTTTATAATGTACGTGATGGAATTAGTGTTAAAAACAGATGGCTCCACAGCAACTCCACAGCAAAATTTCACTGGTTTAAAAATTACTGTAGGAACTGCTACGTTTTGTGCCAGGCTACATTTCTGTGCCTCCTAAAAACATGCCTACGCTATGCTAAATTGCCCTAGGTGCCCTCGCATCCCATCCAGCGTTCGTTTCCACCATAAGCTCTGGATCCACACTGACCCTGACCAGGTCTAAGGTGTAGTTATTGAGAGCAGGAAGCAAGTGTGTATGTTTTATTTAGATAAATCCAAGAATTATCATGATATTTTAATGCTGGGATCAATACACATCTAGGCAATATCAAAGAAGGATAATCCATGCTAAAAAAAACAACAAAAAAAAAACATACTCGGTTGTAAACCCAGAAAACAGTGCCCAGAAGCACACAATATGATTGGCAAGACTTCGCAAGAAGTAGGAGAAACGATGTTGCAAAAGTTACCAAAGTAATTACGGTGAAACACAGAACAGGTGAACACATTAGGGTAATCAAACAATGTAAAAACAGTGGTGGAGACGGAATCCAAAACAAAACAAACACACATGGAAAAACAAATAAAAGTGTGTTATAGAATGAAAAAACAACAGTTGGCGTCCCATCCTGCCTCATGCCCGGTATTCCCGGGATACACTCCGGATCCACCGTGACCCTGACCAGGATTCAACGCTTACTGAAGATGAATGAATGATAAATATAAATAAATAAACTAATAAGTTTAAGTTTAACTTTATAAGTTTAAGTTTAGCTCACTATTTAGCATTGAAGGACCTGTAAACACAAATACGTTCTTTTGGTAGGAGGAGTACATACGAGAGCAAATCACCTGGAAGGAAGTGCCCTTTACTGACAACAAGGCGTGCATAGACCTCATTGCTGCTAAGCCCCATGGGATACTTCGCATTCTCGATGACCAGAGCTGCTTTCCTCAGGTAACGCTTTTAACCCCACACTCAAATTTCTGCACTAACACTTTACTACTATTAATTAAGTAATAATTACCGTAAAAATTGCAGTGTTTGCTTGATTTTTGCGAACGCAAAATTGCGAAATCCTGGAGGGACTGAATAATAAGTATTAACATCTTGTTAACTGTTATAGTTGATTCTTCTTATTATTATTCATTGTTATATGTTATTGTTATTACAGTAACAACTCATTCATTGGGACTCGTATGACCAAATATGCTTGCTGTATATTTTTAAAAAAGTAATTAATTAATTAATAAATTCTTTATTTATTTAATTCGTTTATCCGTATCTGTTTGTGCCAGGCCACCGACCACACGTTCCTTCAGAAGTGCCACTATCATCATGGAGAAAATCCACTTTACTCCAGGCCAAAAATGCCACTGCCAGAGTTCACCGTGAAGCACTACGCAGGACGAGTGACTTATCAGGTACAGACTGGAGATTTTCCTGAACTGAAATATATTTCTTTTCTTTTCTTATGTGTTTCTCAACCACAAGTTCAAACATTTTTAAACTAAAACGGAGAAATTAGTATTTAAAGATTTAAAAGACACCAACACACTGATCGTGTAAAAACAACTGCTGTTTATTTGTTTAACGTGACCAGAACCATGAAAGATCATGTCTTAAATATCACCTTAAATCATTTCTAATATCTTAGAAATGAAATGGTGTGCAGAATTACTTCAAATTGTGTCTTCTTATCTTGTTTTTCTTCTATCTTCAAATTGTTTAAAAAAAGTTTTAAATAAATTTGGACATACTGTATGTACATAAAAAATATATATTTTTAATTATGACCTGTGGCTTTCTGTGAATTTATTTTTAAATAATCGCTGAGTTATGTTCTGTTGGCTAAATTTGATTTTTTAAAATTTTTTTTTTTATTAGCATTCATGTTATTCTTAAAATAAAATAGCCTTAAGTTAAACTTTAACCTTGATCTTAAACTAAAAAAGAAACATTTATAAAAACTAAATCTAAAATGTCAGTTGCTTGAATATCTGAAATCTGAATTATTGAAATAAATTGATTTTTTTTTTTCTTTTAAAATGCGACCCACCGAACGCTAAAATACAAATACTTTGAATTTCAAGGACGTAAATTTAAAACGAATAAAATTTTCAAAGTAATTTACTGCAATGCTGTGAACTCAGTGGTGTGTAAATTTCAGTATTAAGAATTAAATGGTTTTTAACATTAAAATTTTTAGGTCTCTTTTTTTTTTTTTTTTTTTTTTTTGCTTCCAAATCTAAAATCTTTCACTATTTCTGTCTTCACCAAGAATTAAACTTGAAGAGTTAGTTTGTGTTTTATGACTATAATTTTCAGCTACATGGATTGTTTACGTTATAAATGAATGTCCTGTTGTTTATTTTTGTTTTCAGGTCCAGAAGTTCCTGGATAAAAATTACGATCAGGTTCGACAAGAGGTGCTGGAGTTGTTTATGCAGAGTCACAACCGGGTGTGTGTGTGTGTGTGTGTGTGTGTGTGTGTGTGTGTGTGTGTGTGTGTGTGTGTGTGTTATTATTATTTTATGCCTATTATTATTTTGTGGAATTTATCTGAAAATCAATACAGTTTTATTAATTAAGGTTTCATCGTTCTTCACGAATAAAAGTCGAAAGTGCAACGTTGAGTTAACTTCAGGTGTTAGGTTAGGGCATGCTTTCTTTATAGGGAGCTTAAATCAGTCTGAGCAGGTGCGTAACCCGACTCTGAATATGAGGAACTTTCCCCACGTAAATATTTTGGACTGTTGGTCGACAGCTCTGAGTACAGCGCTTTAATTCAGATGTGAATTTCATGTGTTTTACATGAGGAACGTTTGTAAATGTGTGTGTGTGTGTGTGTGTGTGTGTGTGTGTGTGTGCGTGCAGATGGTTTCAAATCTCTTTCTAAAGTATAGCGAGATGCTAAATCAGCAGAAAAACGGCACACAGAGAGACAGCACAGTTACTCGACGATATCAACCCTCTACTGTAGCTGCCAAGTTCCAGCACTCACTACAGGACCTTCTGGATAAGATGGAGAGGTCTCTCTCACACACACACACACACACACACACACACACACACACACACACACACACACACACACACACAAGCCCATTTATTTACACAATTCATTTATTTTCACACAATTTCACACATAATTCATTTCTTTTTCACGATTCATGTATTTTTCACATTATTTTTTTTTACACCATTCATGATTCAATAAATGATTCATAATTTTCCACATGATTCATGAGTCAAATGTAATTTTTACATGATTCACTTAGTTTTATGAGTGATTTTTACAATTCTTTTTTTGTGTGTGATTTTTTTACAAAATAAATTTCTCGGTGTGAATTTTCACGATTAATTTTTTCACATTTTTTTTTTCAAATGATTCATTAATTCCTTTTATATGATTCATTTATTTTCAGACATGATTCCCCCCCCACCAATGGTCATTTATTTTCACATGATTCACTTTTTCACATTCAGGGCATGTGTTTTTATGTTCACGTCATTTTTTTATAACATTTGTTCATTATTTTCATTGTTCATTTCTCACAGTTAGGGTTATATGGTTTCATTTTTCAGATGTGACATTCTCTCATGAATAATTTATTTTCACATTTCAGGCCAGAACAGGTCGAAATGCACCTTCACTATAACTATTTTTCACTATAACTAGTCGCATTGTTATCACACGGGAAAAACTCGTGCAATGTGTGTAAATGTATATAAATAATTTGTCCATAATGGCTCATACACGTTTATACACACGCATGCAGGATGACGATCCTCATCTCTTTTCTCTCAGGTGTAACCCGTTATTCGTGCGCTGCATAAAGCCAAATAATAATAAGGTAATTAAAGGAAGCTGTTTATTCACACGAACTCTTACTATAATTGTGTACTTGAGTATTTACGCATTATTCGTATTGTAGGAACCGGGGGTATTTGAGCCAGAACTGGTGGCAGCCCAGCTCAGATACTCGGGAATTATGGACACCATCCTGATCAGAAAGGAAGGTTATCCGGTCCGAATGACTTTCCATAAATTCTTAAACAGGTAAATGTACGGTTTAGCTAGTTCAGTAACAAGCTAAAGTAACATTTTACACAACCTACAGAATAATCCTGCTGCACAGCCCATTCATGAGCTTTCTTTAGGTATAAATCACTGCTGGGACTGAAGAAAACCCCGCCTGCAAACGGAGACAACTGTGTCACCATGCTAACAAAGCTGTGTCCAATCAAAAAAGGCGATTGCCAAGTGGGCGTGTCCAAGGTGAGCGTGGGAAAGTGTTGCGTGTCTGTGCAAGATCGAGTCTTCTTCCCACAATCACGGTTTTCTTCCCTCGTGGCTCATTTCTGTATGTTTCGGAGGAAGTCTAGACTTGTGTTGTAAATTTCCTCATTAAATTAGCTAGCTAGTTAAGTTTTTTTTTTTAATTCGCTCGTTTAAATAGCTAGCTAGTTAAGTCTTGTAGATAAAGCTAGTTAAGTTTTTTCTAAATTTGCTTATTAAATGATCTAGCTAGGTCAATTTTGTAAATTACTCATTAAATTAGCTCGCTAGTTGAGTTGTAAATGAGCTTATTAAATTAGCTACCTAGTTAAGTTTTGTAACTTACCTTGTTCAATTAGTTAGCTAGTTAAGGTTTGTAAGTTAGCTAAATTGGCTTAGGAATGAACGCCATTTTCGAAAAACAAGGTCCAATCGCTTGCCGTTTAAGCCGTTAGAGCAATTTGGATTGGCAGCTTAGCGCACAAGTCCTCTTACTGTTAAATTCAGCATTGTAAAAATTTAATACTGTTAAAATTACAGCAGGTTTTGGAGATTTTTTTGCTAATTAGTATTCGAACGCTGAAGTTTTCTCTCTCTGTATCCTCAGATCTTTCTAAAGGAAGACGTGTATCAGCTGCTAGAAAGTAAGCGGGATCGTGTGAGGCACCTGGCGGCGCTGACGCTTCAGAGATACGTACGGATGTATTTCGCACGTAAAAACTTTATAAAGTTCCGCATGACCGTAACCAAACTGCAGGCCAGGTGCCGAGGCTACCTCATGAGGTAAACTCCAAAGACCCTAAACGTTTAATGTGAGAATAAACAATAATCATAATAAAATAATAGTGTTATTTGTTATAACATTTCAGAAATCAAATTTAATTTGTATAAAATCCTGATTCAATTTTATTCAATTAATGTTATTTTACATATTCCATTTAATATAATTGTACAATACTATAATTATATTGTATATGACATTAGTTTCTACATGAGTTAATTCATTCTAATTTAATCTTAACTTTTACATTTCTCTCCGCTGGCGTTTAGGCGATGTCTCCTACAGAAACGGCTGATCCTCATCAAGTTTCGCTCACCAGTTCAGCTCATCGTCAACTGCAAACGCTACATCAGGGTAGGATGTGCCATTTATATTTCCTTTAGGTTCTTTAGATGTTATTAGTCAGGTACAAAGTGTACAGTATGTGTAAACAGAATTCGATAATCTAACTGATTTTTTTTCCCCCCCACAGGATAACCTCCTCATGGTCAGGATGGCAGAAGAGGTGAGGAGAAAGTTAGAAATGATTAAACTAATTGCAGTAAATCTTCAGAGAGAAAAAAAATAGGAACAAAAACAGACATGGACAACCTGAAAACAGTGGCAAGACTTCGCGCATGAAGCCTAGCTAACACGCAGTTGAAATAGAGAAACTGATTGAGATTGAGATAAAGTGCAAACAAGCATAGAAAAAGTTCAGAACTCGAAAGTGAAGGAGATAAAGGTGACCTCTTGTGGTCAGTGGGAGAAGTGCAACAAAGTTTTTTTGTTTTTGTTTTTTAAATATCCTTATGTACATAAATTAAATGCAATGCAAAGTATCAGGTTGTGTTTTGGTCATTTTGGTCCTCATCCTCAGGATTCAACTGAAATGAAGAGTAGATTGTTGAAGGAGGTTCCTATACATGTCTATTTTTCACTCGATACCGATTGTTAATGTGGAGGGTTTTTTTTTATTTTTATTTATATTTATAGGAGCGAGTGAGTCGAACGGTGATTAACGTGTCCCAGTTGGCCATTCCTGCTGAACTGGGAGAGCTGCTGCAGGCCACAGCAGGTTGCCATTTATTTCAATTTTAATCTAAAATAGAAATATGATACATCACTGTAATGGAATATAGTATCTTGATGCGTAGTGACATCATGGGTGATCTAGGAAAACAGGGTATTGAAAAACCCCGTCTTGGGTTTTTGGCAAACCTTAGAGAACTTGTTAACAGCATGCGGGTAATTGTAATAATCTGAATCAGGAACCCAGAGAATGGACTTGTGGAAGTAAGTGCTTAACCCAACTCTGAATATGAGGAACTTTCCCCGATGTAACATTTGAGTCGCATACTCTGAATATAACCCTTTAACCGGCAGGGTCAATAATGCAAAATGCTTAAAGGGTTGTATGTTGAGTCATTATCAGGTTGTAGTCATTAAGGGAGGAAAACAGTTACCACTTTATGTTAGCAACATGCTAGGCTTTAAGTAATGTATCCATGACTAATAAATATCAACAGAGTACTTGATGAAATAATAACTCCTGGATGATTCTGTGATAGTCTCAATTATCTGTCTGTTTACTTATGTATTAATGTGTGTGTGTGTGTGTGTGTGTGTGTGTGTGTGTGTGTGTGTAGATGGTAAAGAGGTGCATTCCGAGTGTTTGGCTCTGGTTGAAGTGCTCAAACTGCAGGTTTATCCTCAACTCACACTCCCTCTGGATATCAATAACTATCTAATGACCAAATACATCCGTTCCAACTTCAGGGTGAGGAAACACAAACACACAAACACACACACACAAACACACACACACACACACACACACACACACACACACACACACACACGTTTGTCTTACTATCCTTGTAAGAGCAAAATCGAACTCTAAACTTGACTTCATTAACCAAAAGAAAACCTTCTGGATTTTTAAAAAAAATTTTTTTTTGTATTTATTTTTTACTTTAATAAAAACTGTAGTTTTTGTAATAAAAAACAGTTTTCCTCATGAGGACCAGCAAAATGTCCACACAAAGTCAAAATGATAAGATAGTCCTATCCAAATGATTCCACGAGGGTCAAAAGCATCCCCGCAACATGATGCGTCCACCACCATGCTTCACATTGGCACACAAATACGCAGAAAAATAGAAATGCACACGGATTCATGTTCATATTCATGTACACAATCATATAGAAAAACACCTACTGTATATACACACAAAAATGTACCATATCTATGTGCACACACACACTATATATATATATATATGTATATATAATTTATAAAAAGGCAGTTTTCATTTCCCCACTAAGGTCAAAAATCTTAGCTATTCCTATACTTGTGGTGACCAAAGACCAATAGAAATCCCCAATGCATGATGCTACCACCACCATGCTTCACAGTTTTCTCATGCTATATTCATGCACACTATCATATAGAAAGACACATATACACACAAAAATCAACACAAACGTATATGACTCACGTGTGTGTGTGTGTGTGTGTGTGTGTGTGTGTGTGTGTGTATAGGAGCTGCAGTTTGGAATGCTTACTGCACCTCTACAAGCGTCTCTGACCCGTCTGGAAGACGATCTAAAACAGGACGCTCTCGACATCTTTTTACTGGTAAAATCACATCATCATCATCATCATCATCCTCTTTATACGTTTATCTGACTGCATGTTTATATATGTAGCTCGATTGTCAATTCGTTTTCTATAGATTTTGCGTTTCATGGGCGACCCGAACTTGAACGGCGCTCAAGAGAACCTGTTCGGAAATTACATCATCCAGCGGGGTTTGGCAACTCCACCAATCAGGGATGAGATTTTGGCTCAGGTGGCCAATCAGGTGTGGAGGAATGAAAACCTGCGTAACGCTGAGAGAGGGTGGCTGCTAATGGCGGCTTGTCTGAGTTCCTTCGCCCCAAGTGACAGAATGGCCAAATATCTTCTGAAGTACGACAATCTACACACTCTCTAATCTAAATAAATAATTAAATAATTCTGTTTGACAAGTTTGCAGCTCTAAAATAAATAGAAGTGTTTCAGTCTGTGGGTTTTGAAGAATGAAGAATCCATTGGTTATCACTGGGGAAACGTTTTTTGAGATAAATTTGAATGCATCTTAATATTCTGATTGAATTTTTTGTTTACATTGTTAAAATTCAGGTTCGTATCTGATTATGCGCTGAATGGATTTAAAGCATTATGCCAGCACAAGCTGCTCCATGCCATGCAGAAATGCCAGTTGGGATCCGAGGCAGCACGGACTTACCCTCTTTCTCTTCTGGAGTGGACTGCCAACCGCAAAAAAGCCCACATGGCCCTCCAGGTGCACTGCCTTGATGGTAAGGCCTGCTAAAAAAAAAAAGTAAAATCCTATGAAAATGATCTTGTAATCGTATGTAAGGCGAATTTCCGTGCTGTAAAGCAACATGCTAGTACCCTATATTTGGCTCCATCCATCTTGGCCTGAACACTGACCTGTTTACAAGTCCCTGCTGATGAAAAGCATTGAATACTACCACCACCATGCTTCACAGCACGGATGGTGCAGTGCAAAGCGCTGTAGTCACAACATTACTCCATAACATTTTATTATATGAAAAATACTAGGGGGAAGTGGGTTTCTTTTTTGTTTTTACTTTGTTTCATATCTGATAGGGAGACGTTTTTTAAGTAAAGGAACAAAGATGGATGTCTGGATGGCATGGAAATCTAAAATCTCCACTCCTCAGTTTTCATTCAATTCTCTTCATCTGTCTACTCTCTTCTTCTCTTGTGTGTGTGTGTGTGTGTGTGTGTGTGTGTGTGTGTGTGTAGGACCGTCTTTGCTGTGCCCGGTTCACTCCTGGACGAGTGGTGAGGATCTGGCACGTGATGTTTTACAGCACAGGTAAGGACAGGTACAGGCCAAAATGTCTTTTTCGGGTCTTAACGACGCTGAAATTTAGCAAAACATACAGTAAGTCTCTTAATAAGACGTTTACAATCACATGTTTTGTTATTCAGTCAGTCACGTCGATTTTTGTCTGCAGGGGCGTGTCCTCGGAGAGCTGCTGTGGTTGGTCGGTGCTGATGAAAGAGGTGGGGCAGTGGGTGGAGCTTGAAGGCCACGACTACGTGATGGACCTGGTGTGTGATCTCGAGCTGTCGTCGGACTTCCCGAAACAGAAAAGCTACTTCATCATCTCGACACACGATCCCACCAGAGTGCGGCACAACGCCAGCATGTACGTGTGTGTGTGTGTGTGTGTGTGTGTGTGTGTGTGTGTGTGTGTGTGTGTGTGTGTGTGTGTGTGTTTACATGTGTTTGTGTTTTCGACACCATTTTGGACCCAGCAACAAGTTCTGTAGTTTGTTTACTTCTGAGTCCTTGTTTCTTGTTTCTTGTGATTGAAATCTAACTTTTGATAAAAATAAATAAAAAATTTAACTATCAAATAAATAAATAAATAAATAAATAAATAAATAAATAAATGTGAATTCTCTGTGGAATTGTTTTCACAGAAGTCTTTTTGGCAGCGGATTCGATGGAGAAGACGAAGCACCGGTGACCAACAGGCTGCCGATCTCTGATGATCACTACAGTCAGGGTAGCATGCACACACACACGCACACACACACACACACACACACACACACACACACACACACACACACACACACACACACACACACACACAGAGATGTTTAGTTAAAAAATATTCTTTAATAAAATACAGAAGCTCTGAAGATTAACGTCAAAAAATTCCACAAGTGGAAATTTCACTTTAGGTAATAACCTGATATTCTTATTTCTTATTAACTCTGTGTGTGTGTGTGTGTGTGTGTGTGTGTGTGTGTGTGTGTGTGTGCGTGTGTGTGTGTGTGTGTGGTGTCTAACAGGTCCTTATGACAGAGCTCAGAGAGGAATGGACCGCTACGTGGACAGCCTGTTTGACCCTGTACTGTCAGATGGAACTGGGGTAGGGAGACACAGGCAGAGAGAGAGAGAGAGAGAGAGAGAGAGAGAGAGAGAGAGAGAGAGAGAGAGATACAATGATAATTCTCTGCATTGTCTAAAGCTTTTTGTCCCACGGTATATCTAATATAAAATTTTGACCTAAAAAAAAATCTCTCTCAGTCTGTCTCTCTCTCTCTCTCTCTCTCTCTCCCTCTCTCTCTCTCTCTCTCTCCCTCGCTCTCTCTCGCTCTCTCTCTCTTTAGGATATGGACATGTCTGCTCTGTCTGGAAGAATAAAAGGAGGTGGAGGTATCGGTGCTGGCCACGGTGACGATGTTCCATCCACAGTCAGGGTTCCTTTCTCAGCAGCTCAGCAACCAGGAGGTAACACACACACACACACACACACACACACACACACACACACACACACACACACACACACACACACACACTTATATAAATTCAAAGTATTCATTTTATTAACTCATCTGGTCATGTGTGGATGCCGCAGCGGTGAGGGTGCTGCCTGCTGTTCCAGCTGTGCCCAGTGTGCCGGCTCAAGGTAGCAAAAAAAAAAAAAAACGTACACAAATATCTTCAAACTGCTCTGGAGTTCTGCTCGTTTCTGTTTTTCATCTCCCACCTCACGTTTCTCAGATCCGCAGACTCTGATGGCGCAGCAGCAGCAAGCTCTCATCAATCAGCAGGCTGTCATCATGGTACGTTTTAGCTTTAAAAGCTCCAGTGTTAGCGAGCCGCCTGGCTAACGATAGCTATCTGGCTTCAGTGCAGGAGAAAGTCCTGAAAGAAAGAAACTTTTTTTTAAAAATTGTATTATTAATAATATTTTTAACAAAAACAATCCTAGTGAATACACGTGACCTTGTGCTTGAACTCAGACTTCTGATTTCTTCTGAGTTCAGGCCCAACAGATGACGATGCAGGCCATGGCCATGGTGACGACGAGCCCCATCTCCAGCCCTCCCACCAGCCCTCCTCCTACCCCCTACATCCCCTCCACCCCCTACACCCCCCTCCCCTCCAGCCCGTACTCTGCATTACCCCCGAGCCCGTATGCCAACTTCCCACCCAGCCCCTACGCACAGGTTACGCCTTCGTCCTACACCGTTAGCTCGAGCGTGACCTCGAACCCCGGCTCGACCCATCAGCTCAAGACCACGCAAACATCCAGAAACGTGCCAGAACAGGTTCAACTTGTCATTTGTTTTTCCCAGACTGCTACACAAATGTATTTCTTCATATTATTTTAATTCATTGTTATTAATTTGTACGTATTTTTAATGCTATTTAATTTACTTTAACACAGATATGTAGCTAACCGCACAAATTCCGACTAATTAGCATACATATTGTATCTCGCCTTCATGTTCTGCTTAATTAATAGTAATACAGTTGAGAAAACACTATTAACAGAACCCCAAAATCAAACCACTGCTACTATCACTGTTATATACATATGATTATTAATGTTGATGAAAGAGATTGAGCTGAACAATAGAAAGTGTATATATATATATATATATATATATATATATATATTGTTTTGGCTACATGTAAAATCTTGCTTTATCTCTAGAGTAAAGACCTGAAAGAAAGTTTAGAGAAGAAACAAAATCCTGCACCGGCGAAAGTTATCATAGACAAAAAGCCGGCCAAAAAACATGGTATGTAATCTGTTTTCCTGTAATGCTCTTGTTATTTACACAGGGAAAGTTCCTCATATTCAGAGTCGAGTTACGCACCTGCATAAGTAGAATTTCTCAACTCTCCAGTTATTTTATTCAAATGTGGCTCCAAAGTGTAGAAGTGTCTGAGACGGGGGATTTCAATAGCGTCTAGACCGCCGCCTTTAAAGGCAAACACTCGCCTTTAACCAAAATCAGACAGGACTGAAGAAGGAAATGGCGTTTTTGTTTTGGCTTGTTGTCAAATGTAATACGACGTGACATACAAACCATTTAAAAATGGAAAATAAAAGAGTAGCATATCACCAATATACTGCTGCATAGAATAGCCCTAGCTGTAATGATCACATGAATCACTGGTTGAATTTAACGAAACGGCTTCCACACTCGTTGTTATTCGGCAGCGCATAGAATAGCACTTGATCCAGCACAGACTGTTATTTTAGCATTCGATTTGTTTATATCATCGCTCTGACACTTGATTAACTCGTGTGCAAAATTTAAGGAAGCCACGTGATACTAAATTGAGGTCGTGAAATCATAATGTAGGTGATTTTATCACACTTTTAATTCTCTGTTTGGATTTTTTATTTATTTTTTTTTTTTTTTAATCATCTCTCTGTCTCTGTCTGTGTCTCTCAGCTCCGGTAGCAGTCTTGGGTCCGATGCGATCGACTCCGGCTCCCGATACCGAAGTGGTGAGATATTCCGTCTCTAACTCGGAGCATATCGTTCCCAGCCACAACATAAAGGACATCATTAAACAATATCAAACTCCACCTGAGCCGCCTCAACCCGAGAGCAGGAGGTGTGTGAGTGTTTTCACGTACAATAACGCCAGCTGTAGACTCGGATTAAACACCCTGCCTGAGAGGATTCTTATATATACACTTACATACACTGTTTCAGTTTCATAGGATTTCTCATACGGCAAAAAAAAAAAATTTGAGTCTCACTTATAAACATTAACATTACATTATGAATTAAAAACTGTTCTTAGTTGTAGACTTCGACTTCATCCTAAATCGTGTCTGCATTTCTGCATTATAGAAGAGAAGGCAAAGTTTTTGTGAAAAAAATTCATCCACACGACGAGGCCTTACACATTTTGAAGACGCAGATGGACATTCCGCCTCCTCCACAGGTTATTAACGCAGGAGATTGTTTACGTTTTTTAAATATCCTGCATCATGTTTTTATTTATGTCCACTAGTTATGAGACTCTCATTGTTTTTGATTTGACGTCATGTTCTGAACTGTGAGGAACTCCCCGAGTCGAGGGGGGGGGGGGTTTCTGTAGCTTTTCCTGGTCAGACGACAGAAGCTTGCAGCATATAAATGCATGTGTGTGTGTGTGTGTGTGTGTGTGTGTGTGTGTGTGTGTGTGTGTCATTGCAGAGAAGAGCTCCAGCTTCTGTTACTGGATCTAGACAGACTGGTCTCAAACCAACACAGAGCACTAAAAAAAGGGCACCGGAACCACCATTAAAAATCCCACCAGGTATCAAACACACAAATCAATGAAGCAAAACAAAATCAGCACACGATGAATTTAATTAGCTTAAAGTAGCTAAAACACCACATGTTTGCTTCGTGTTTTTATATCTTGGTGGGGACCAAATGTCCCCACAAGGATAGGAATATCTGGCAGTTTTGATCTTTTGGGCTTCTGGTCTCCAAGACAACAAAGAGCTGCATTAATAATATAATTAGCTCAATGGCAGGTCCTCACAAGGATAATAAACATGTATGTGTGTGAACGCAGTGTCCAGAGATCTGCCCGTCGAATCAGAAACCATTCAAACATCGCTCCACCTCAGCAGCGTGGACGAATACTACACCTACACCAACGTCCCGTGGAAGCTCTACCTCAGGAAGGAGGTACAAATCTACAATTTTGCCTTCAGAATTACCTGATGAGATGAAAATAGAAAAATTTGAGTTTAATATCATGAAAAGTTTAACCTTCGATATGAAACATTGCTTAAGTTTTACCACATCTACAGTAGAATAATCACTTAAGTACGCTACAGTTACTTCCTGGACTCTTTTATTCTTTTAATAGAATATATCCAGTGTATATACAGCAATTTTTTATTTTGTTTTGACTGTTGAAATAATGTCAGCTCTTTTATTAGGTGTTTTACCCCAAGGACAACTGGAATCACCCACTTGTGTTGGACATCATATTCAAGCAGGTAAGGGCACAGTACTGCCCCCTACAGCTAGTCTGTTTAGCACTGATCAGGGAGTTTTCTTACCAATTCTTATTAATATGAACAGTATTTCTGTTGCTATGGATGGTTCCACATGAATACTCTTCCCCCAAAAAAAAAAAAAAACAGTTTAAACCTAAAGCTCACCCTTGCTTCAGTGGATAATCTCACACTGATACCGTGTACCTAAACGTTCAAAAGTTACGTCAGTATTTATGTGGGGAAACACATATTCAGAATCTGTGCTCCATGTTCAGATTATTAATGCACATGTAGTTCATGCCTCCAAGGTTGCCAGATTGTTCTTGAGTAGAAGCTTCCAAGATGGGTTTTTCAAAAGCATCCAAACCCAAGCGCTCGCCTTTAAACCTGAAGAAAAGTAAGGGATAGAAAATGCGGACTGAATTAGGAAATGCCCATTTTTTTTTCTCTTTGCTTTCTAATGCAATACGATGTAATGTAAAAGTTTCAGACGATTGAAAAAATATGTTCAAAATGACTAATATGATGATACAGGAATGAGACGATGGCAATTATTAAAATAAAGTCTAGTGTATTGGAAATATATTGCTATGTATAGTCGTAGAAAAACAAAATGGCTTCCACACTCATTATTCAGCAGATTATAAAATAGCACTTGATCCAGCACGCTCTATTAGTTAGCATTTTATTTGTTCATTAAGTGTGAGCTCTCTTGTAAAGAAAACCCCAGTGTTTGAAGGATAAGCTGACCGAGCGCTCATCTGCTAAACTCACAGAGAAACTTCATGTTCCTCTTTAATTGTATTCACCTCTCGTTTGTTCGTTAGGGGTCTAAATCGACAGCCGTGTTTCTATAAAGCTGCTGTGTGACGATGACTTTTATTAAAAGTGCTATAAAAAAATATATATAATACAGATGACATTTTGTCTCAAATCGTTCTGTGTTCACTGAAATGTGTCCGTTTTTTTTGTTGTTTTTTTTCACTTTTTCACCGTTCCTCCCTTCCTCAGATTGTTAACGACATGTTTTCGGAGGCCTGCGTTCGCATCACCAAAGAGGAGAGGCTGAAGATGAAGGCCTTGTTTAGTACGTGAGCTTGAAATCCTAATGTTTCGCCACTTTAGCCACAGTGTCGTCCATTTGTGTTAATAAGAAGTGGATGTGTGTGACAGCGCAACACAAGATAGGGCAGCATGCAAACGTTCAGGACGAAGGCGTGAAGAAGGCCGTGGTCTCGGCGGCCCGCGAGTCGTGGGAGATTTATTTCTCGCGCCTTTTCCCTGCATCGGTGAGTACCGCATTAACGGAAAGAAAACATTATGTTTTAATAAAGTGATTTTTTGTAAAACATTTCGGGGACGTGTTATTATAGGAAAATAATCAACGATGACGACGATGGGGTGGTTCGATGGAGTTGTTATTATTTGTTATATTATAAAGGACAATGCATAGTACTTTTTATCCATTTATATTTACATTTAATGTTGTGGAACATCCTCAAAACAATATAATTACATTATAGCAGTCGTTCTACTTCTCTGTGGAAACAAAGCGCTGACACTGGAGACTCCTTCCGTACGTAAACGTTAAATAAACAGAGGTAAAGCTGTGAGTTTTAAGCTGTAAGTGTTCTGACATCTTCAAGAGAGGAAGAAACGAGGGGCTGGTGAAGGAATGACTCTTTATAGCTGCTGTAACGTATATATATATATGGTAAATATACAGTAGTTACATTAAATGCAACTATAAATGGATAAAAAGTATCGAGTTGATGTTCTTTGATTAACAGGAAGCGTAATCGTTGGGAAAAATGTGATGACATGAACTCCACTTCATCACATCATCCCTGTCGTTGATTATTTTCTTTTAACAGAACACCCCCCAAGTGTTTCATTCCTCCTTTCATTCATAACCCCAGACCCTGACTCACTTGTTGTTAAAATGATGATGTTTTTGATCGTGGATGTCACAGGGCAGCGTAGGTACTGGAGTCCAGGTGCTGGGCGTGTCTCACTCCGGTATCAAACTACTGAAAACGGTACACAGCAGCGCCAAACTTCCAGATTACTTCAGAGTTCTGAGGTCGTACAGGTACACGTTCAAAATAAGTTCTCTGAAACCATTTTTTTTATAGTAAAGACATGCCATTTACCTCATTCTGATCAGGCGAAAATAACACAGGTGACTTATTTATCTCTGCTCAACTTCCTTCCTTTCTTGCAGATACACCGACATCCTCTTCGTGACCATCCCGTCTCCCAACATGCTGGAGTTTAACCTGACGAACGAAAAGCTGATCCTGTTCTCCGCCAAGGCGCCGCAGATCAAGCACATGGTTGATCTCTTCATCTCTCAGCTGAAGAAGGTTGCTTTTCTTCACCGCAGTCCCTTTTGTACTCTCGATAAGCCGTCTGAAATTCGCGTACTTACAAGGGAGCTCTTTTCCTCCTCGCTTTTCCACTCGTGTAGAGGAAATGCCTCTGTTTATACAGGAAGTACTAGAAATACAAGGTACATATCAGCAATATGCCGCAGGCGCTTCACTGTGAATTGAATTAATCAGTCTTATATACAAAATATACACTTTTTAGTTTAGAGTTTTAAATTTGAAATGAATAGTTATAATATTTTTTTAATAATAATAATAATAACAATAACAACTTATCCACCTCACATAACCTCTTACATATTTGGTGTGAGGAACCAAATACCTAGGGTATGTGAGGTGGAGTTCTAATATTTAATATAATTTACCCATCTTTCATACCCTAAATACTCATACCTCATACTCTACTCTACTCTCTCTCTCTCTCTCTCTCTCTCTCTCTCTCTCTCTCTCTCTCTCTCTCTCTCTCTCTGCAGGACTCTGAGTACGCCGTAGCTGAGAGGAACTACGTCACCCAAGAGCTAGCTCTGCTTAACTTCCATAAAGGAGACATCATCCGCTTGCAGGCGATGGACGGCCTACAGGAGGGTGAGACTCTGAACTCCGCATGCACGTATCAAATATATAACGCTGTTATATACGTCGTTTTACAGTATACATGTGTATATCCTTTTAGGCCAGTTGTATGGATGTGTGATGAAGAAGAAGGTCATCTACCTGGAGGAGATAAACAGACACACAACAGACTTCGGTAAGACGTGTTTTAACATTGTCTAGATTTAATCTTCTCCTGTCGTATACGGCCTGTCATTAAACGTTACGAAGGTAAATAAAGCCTGGAAGGGCGTAGCAGAGATCGTTGGTGCCTCTGGTGAGGGTGTAGCTACTGTAGGACAGCTAGCTTGGCTCGCCAATGTAGTCGGAGAATGAATATATTGAGTATCGTGAATATACGTGTTATCAGTACATGCGTAAAGCTTAATGTACTTACTGTAGACTTTATATTCCAGGCTGGAGGTTTGAGCCAGTGATGAGTCGCAGTGGTGCATTTCCCGCAGACTGCGTCATTCCCGTATCGGCTCCGGATTTTCTACACCTGCCCTCGGACAAGCAAGGAGAGATGAGAACCAGAAAGAGTCAGGTGCACTGAGAACTCAATGCGACACTAAAAGTATTAGTACAATTATACAGTATTATTACACTATTATATCATATTATCATCTCAATTAAATCATCTACTTTGTTCACATCGGACGTCATTTAGATTAGAACCAGATCTATTTCAGGTTTAAGTCACTATATCAGAATTCAAGTGGTTCAAACGCTTACACACACCAAGCTGACTGTCTCTTTAAACAGTCTTCCAGATATTGATGCAATGACGTTTAAAAGTGTCTGATTGGCCAACAGTCGGTCATGATTAGGATTTAATTCGGAGGATTTAATACCAAACAACTCCGTCAACACCTTGGGGGGGGGGGATTGTCTGGTTCCTCCTTAGAAGCAATTTCCAAACAACTGAAGGTACCACAGTATCTGTACAAAAACACTTTTATGTGAATATAAAAAATCTTAGGATCACACACACACACACACACACACACCCTGAATCATGCACAATAATCTATCAGATATGAATGAATTTTGGACTGAAAGGTTCAACTGAACCCCAAGACAACGACATCAACAACAACAAAGGAACTGATGAAGCAGTTGGTGTAAGGAGAAAGACGGCTTGGCCTTGTGCCACCGCTAGAGGGAGGCAGAGAACAAACTGAAACATTGCTATACCAGCTTCTGCTGAGAGCAACTTCTTAATTATAATCAGTGGCAATTGGCGTCACCTGTGCCTGAGTCTATTTAAGGAGAGTTCTCCACTCACTCGGCGCTTAGGCTTGAGTTAACCGGACTACATGCTGGTGCTCAAGTCTGAGCCGGGACGAAGACGACGACTTTTCTTACTGATAATTAACCCCAACCTTTGGAAGAATCTGCTCACAAGGAGCACATGTAGCAGATATACACGCTATTGTTGCCATAACATAAAGGTTTGGATATACAGCTGATCTTCAGGTCAGCTTGGGTATGAATCTTGTAGGTATCTAGTGACCTCCAAGTGGCATCCTCGGTGGCTCTGTGGGCTTTTTCTATGACTCACAGACCTGATAATCCAAAAGCTCCTACAAACAGACATTTATACTACTGATAGTGATGTTTTGGTGCACATCAGATGAGATGCACATTCCAGTTTCAGGTTTATGTCTGCTCTTTTTTTTTTGGCATGGCTTGGACACACAAAACCCAAGGGGATTTTTTTTTAATCTTGGTTCTGATTGAGCACCAACAGCCACATAGTCATCTTATCTGAACGTTTATGCTGCAGCATGCAGTACACTGCCCAATCTTCAACAAAGCGTTACAAGTCCTTGACCACCTTGTCGACCAAAGTCTCATCCATCCGTTTGTTCATATCTGCCTTTAAAATGCCACACAACAGTCAGCTGATTCAGTAATAAATTACTTGACACGGAATATAAAAGTACTACAACTGAATTGTCTATAATCAAATGGATGTTTAAGTACATAACTTTGTGTATGTAGAAAAATCGAGTGGTTTCCAGAATAAAAGGGACACAGCGTTGACTTGCGAACGTATTAATCGGCTAGTCTACCAATATACACGACAAATGCAACAGATTTGCACTAAATACATGTCATCTTTTAGGATCATTTTGGTGATTTGGCCAATCCTGAAACAAATGGCAGCGCTTTTCTGGACAGTCAATACACCATGGTGGAATTTGCCCGGAAATACTTCAGGCAGTGGGGTGGCGGCAAAAGGTTTGGATAATTACACACAAGTACACAAGATTTTGTCAAAAATCAGGTTATTAACATAGTTATTTATCCTTTCATGTTGCTAGTGAGAAATCCAAGAAAGATAAAGGTGGCAGAGACCCTGCAGAAATGATCAGATTCAGCAAGGTAGTATGTCCTATGACCTAATTTCAAAAAATACACACTCTACTAGCGCTTAATCATCAGGTCACATGTACAGTAGGCTAAGCCTGTGGTAGGATCAATGCTAAAGCACCGTCTTGTTGACGTTTAACATCAACACTGTTAAACTTCATCTTGTCTTCAGAACCCCATCCAGGAGTCACTGATCGAGTTCACCGAGCCAAACATGAACCGGGTCACCTCGGAAACGTTCCTGGGTGAGAAATCAGTTACTGCAAGGCAACGTGTTTTATTTACGATGCAGATCTTAGTCCTTATACATCAAAGATCCGTTTAATGAGTTGTAACATTAGCGTATGCAATGCAGAGTTTAGCTTAGCCATGTCACGACAACAGTCTCTCACTGGTTGGGTGGGAAATGGGGTCAGAAATGTGCGCTGTAGTGTTTCTTTAACCCCGAATTCAACCTCCAAACTCCTGATGGACTTCTGACTAATCCCACCCACGTTTCGTTTTACTTGCACACGCACGTGATATTTTCTAATTTAGTTGAGCTCATTATTTCTACTCAGCTTTGATGAATAAAGTTTTATTTCTGTTTTTCTTCTTTTTTTTTTGGGGTATGCGTTCAGCCATAATGAAGTTCATGGGTGACCATCCACTCCGAGGCCAATCCGAACATTTTGTCCTCTGCACCTTTTTAAAGGTAAAACTCCAACTTTAGGGTCCAAAAGTCTTTTATTGTTTAACATAAAGACAGTTATTTATTGTCAGTATGATTAGAGTTGATTATTTTCCAATAACACCATGTCCCGAAGTGCTTTATTCCTCTTATGCCACAGCAATTTGCCAATAATAGCAATTTCTTATTGATTAAAGAATGACGCATGCTGTATGTTTTGGGGGGTTTTCTTCTCCCAAATTTGGTCAAGTGTCAATTCCCACCCTCCAGCTATCTCCCCCCAATCATACGCAACTACCAACCCTGGAGAGTCCAAGCTAACGTGCTTCTACTGAGACGCATGAAGCCAGATAACCGCATCTTTTCGAATTGCGGCCTCCCAGTATGGCATAACGCACATGAAATCTGCCCTCTTCCGCATACATAATCTCACAGACGTCTACAATTGGCCAGTGTTGCTCGGGAAAATAAATAAATAAATACCCCTCCCACCCAATAAGCACGGCCATTTTTTATTTCTTGAACTCGCAGCCACGGTCAGATATTATAACTAGACTTTCCCACAGCGGAAAGCTTCTGATCGCTTATATAAAACGTCACCATACCAACAATTGCATTGCTGTATATACGGAGTGTCCACCAACAAAGTCCCAGTCCAACATTAGAACGAGCACATCAAAAAAAAAAAAAAACCTGTGATTTTGCCCTACACCTTCTGACCAATCAGATCTGAGAATTTGACATTGCTGTGGTTTAATAACATGAATAATAAATCCTATTTCTTTTGGTTGTTGAGAACATCGTGATTCTACATGTTGTAAAAGCGTAACATGATGACTGTGCACGTTTGACAGCTGATTGGAGAGCACGGTCTGATGAGAGATGAAGCGTACTGTCAAGTACTCAAACAGATCACCGCCAACACCAGCCCTAAACCGTAAGATATTATAACACTTGTGTTCCTCCTTTCGTTCAGCCACCATTTCCTCATCAACATCTCATCATGTGTGTATATAAAACCGATCGCAGTCGCACTTAGATTTGCTGATGTAGCTTATCTGCTATACGCCTTAAGTGCTTTTTGGTGACATGTACAGGTTCAAAGGTCAGAGACCACCATTTCGTGGCGTCTCGGGACTTATTGTTCATTATTTGATGGCAAACGATAATGATGGAGGGGGGGATTAGTTCCATTTTCAGTCAAACAGCCATGCAGGACTTGTGTACAGTACACATGGGTCAATATTGAAAGTTTTTACACTTCATAGTGTTTCTGTTAAATGTTTACACAAACAGTAAAGTGAAAAAAAATAAAATTATGAATGGATTTAACGTTTCTCTGTAAGCATAGCAGATGATTTGCTAGGTCAGATTATCCTTCAAACTGTAGGCATGCTTCTTTATTTATTTATTTATTTATTCATTTTTACAGGAGAACAAATGAACAAAAACATTTTTCTTTTGCCATTTTATTACTCCTGTGCACACAATTTCACAACCTGGGATTAGTATTTCATGGTGTCGTTAAGTTGTGCACACAAGTAACAGTTGGTGCAGTGTATATAAACAAAGCAAAATAATGGGATGTGCTGGATCAAGTGCTATTTTATAAGCTGCTGAACACTGAGGGTGGAAGCGACCAAACTACTGTTAACTCAAACCAAATTTGTAGTGATGAATGTTAACGTTTATGGAACGTTGCTGACTATTCTCAAATACTCAAAATAACAATTTAACGTTTCACTCACGTGTGTGTGTGTGTGTGTGTGTGTGTGTGTGTGTGTGTGTGTGTGTGTGTGTGTGTGTTGCACAGAGACAGCTGTCAGAGAGGATGGCGTCTGCTCTACATTCTCACAGCATACTCCCCGTGTTCTGACGTCCTCCGTCCATTCCTGCTAAAATTCCTTCAGGATGCATGCACGGGCTCGGGGTCTCAGTTTCAGGGTACGCACGAACACCTCAGATACAGTGGCGCATGTTTTGGGGGCGTGGCTTTAGAGAGAACGCTGAAAGGAAGGGTTTTATGTACGTTTTTAAAACTCATTTCTGCAACGTGTTCTTGACGACTGATTCCCAGGCATCGCTAAAGCGTGCGAGCAGAACCTGATGAAGACGTTGCAGTGCGGTGGGAGGAGTGTGTGTCCCAGCAGCATGGAGCTCAAAGCCATAGTGGTCAGAACACACAGACATGACCTTGATTTGATACTGTGGCGTAACAGTAGAGATGGCGGAATATTAATTATTACTATAACGCTAGCATGCTAACAGCGTATTTGCACAGCTGCTGTAATGTTACAGTTACAGATCTTGGGATATTTTTGGGATACTTTGAATTTACGTTCCTTCAGGCTGGTCGAAGCTCAAAAAGGCAGCTCTTCCTGTTCCCTGGAGGAATTGAGCGACATCTAAAGATTAAAACCTGCACTGTACGTTCTGTTTCCCTTATCTCCGTGCTCTTTTAGCAACTTTGTGTGATTTTTGTTTTTTCCTTTGTGTTGTGAGCGTATTAGCTTTATGTGTGTGTGTTTTTGTAGGTGGCTTTAGATGTCACCGAGGAGTTGTGTTACGAGTTGGCATTGCAAAGACTGGAGGCCATGAACGAGCACACCGTTTTCATAGTTACAAACAGAGGTACGAGTGCAGACATCTCGCGTTTTTATATACAAATCAACCAACAAGAACAATGTACAGGGGAAATTCTTGTTGCCAAAGAAAACGCGAGAAATATCATGACTTGCCACATCAATATTTTTGGTGAGGGAACGGCCGTTTAAACGAGATGCGATAACGTAAGTGCGAAAATAAAGGAACTAACTTGGGTTGTGTTCGGTTGACACGTTCCCAGGTCAGAACGTGAGGCCGCTGAATAAACGGGAATATATATTGGACGTCAGTACGGAGGCTGAGATGATCGACAGCAACTACAGCTTCTGGTTCAGACGCGTGATCTGGGCTCAGGCGCTCAAGTTCGACAACGAGCTCAGCGTCACTGTTCACTACAACCAAGTACGAAAGTCTGTAGCTGTACCTATCTATATTAAAGATTATTTTATTTGCTATCTTTCAAGCTTAACGAGCCGATTTATTCCCCTTTATGAAAATAGTTCTAGCTTTCATTATTTCCTGTAGTAACCCTGCTCTGTGTGTGTGTGTGTGTGTGTGTGTTTGTGTATTTACAGGTTCTCCCTGACTATCTGAAGGGTTTACTGACTGTCCTCCCTCCAGATAAAGTCAGCGAGCCTCAGTTTAATCAGATCGCTAAACTCGCCGCGCTGCAGCACAGAGCGAAGGACGTCGTCGGCGCTCCCACCATGTATACCCTCACAAAACTGCTACACTTTTATACAGATTGTTTATTTATAACACCATGCGGTCCTGTAAAAATGTTTCAAATTTGCTCAAGTTCAGTAAGGTGTGGATGATTTATAAAAAAAACTTCATGGTTTTTACATTGTTAAGTAACGTATAACACACATGGCGGGCGTAGTGTTGTAGAAGAATAATCGATGAACAGCTGGTTTGGTTTAGTGTGACGCATACCGAGTCCTCCCACACCAAAGTGGATCATTTTCCATTCACGTAATGTTTTATTCCTCGTATTCCTTCCACAGCAATTTGCCAACCATTAATTTTTTTAATTTATTTATTAAAGCACACTTTATAACCGTTTATATCCACACTTAATGTTGTCGAACGTCCGCGAATCCAGTTGATTGTTTTCTTACGTTATAGCACTTGCGTCGTTCCCTCTCGTTTTCTTTTCTCTTTCTTGAAGTTGATACGATTTTTTTTTTAAAAATCGCAGCTTGTTTTGTTACAAAGAAGCCGCAAAGAAGCGTAAACTCCTCTGTCCTGAACATTTACAGCTTTATCTCCGACACTGGAGACTCCTTCCGTAAATGTTTAAAAACACCGTCTCCTTACAGAAAACTTCATCTTATCAACGATTTTAAAAAAAAAAACTGTTTATTATCAGTGGAGCGCTGATGACTGAACTGTTGCTATAGAAACGATACCGTATTAATATAAACCTGCTGCACTATTGTCAGTGCTGCTGTTATAGAAAATTAATCAACACCTTCTGACCAATCAGAATCGAGAATTCAACAGTACTGAGGTATAAAGCCATGTACATCATTCACAATCTTAATTGTTGTTCTGTTTTAATGACTAAGTTTGTTATATGAACATTCTGTAACCGTGCTCTCGTTGTGTGTGTGTGTGTGTGTGTGTGTGTGTGTGTGTGTGTGTGTGTGTGTGTGTGTATATAGTCATGAGATGGTGGACTATATTCCAGCCCAGGTGTTTAGCAGGCAGGGACCTCAGCAGTGGATGCACCTGCTTACACAACACACACATGCAGTCCAGAGCCTCAGCCCTCATCAGGCCAGATCACAGTTCCTGGGTACTTCCATACACACACACACACACACACACACACACACACACACACAGAAACCACAACTGATTAAAGCTCGTGCTTCTGTCTTTATTGTCTTTACACTTCATGACCTATTGTAATGGGCAAATAATCAACGTCGTTCATGTATTATTTTATTTTTATTGTACCTAGAACAATACGTCTCTTAACCATCTTGTTTCATATACATTATACAATCCTGTGTGTGTGTGTGTGTGTGTGTGTGTGCACGTGTTCTAGGATTGGTGTGCGCGTTCCCCATGTTCGGATCGTCCTTCTTCTACATCCTGAGTAGTAACGACAGCACAATCTCCACCCCCTGCATCCTGGCTGTCAATCAAAATGGCCTCCACTTTCTGCACAGAGACACTCATGTATGTCTGCAGAATAATTAATGCAAAAATAACAAAAAACAAAATGAATAAATGCTCCAGAACCCGTGTGAGCATAGAGAGAAACAAGTCATCATAATAATATATCTTTCTAGAACTCTGCTGCTGCTCCAGTGCTTTTATCAATGTGTTTTTACAGGAGGTCTTGGTGAAGTTTCCTTTAAAGCTGGTTCAGTCGGCATACACACAGCGGCCCAGCACGGGAAAGAGTTACCCTTACGTGGACATCTTACTAGGGGACATGAGCAACCACAGAACTACACAGTTACAGCTGGAACAGGTCTCGCGCACACACACTCACACACATGCTTTATCATGCGAAATAACAAGTGTGGTATTTATTAGCGGCAATCCAGATATCATAGTCGATGTCTATAGTGTGCAGAGGGGGGGAAAAAAGAAGATTAGCGACATTAGAAACGGATAACGCGTTATCGAACGGGCGAGGGGTCAAAGCCCGGAGACGTGACCCTGGGAAACACCACACTAGAGAAACAAGGCTTAAAAGCACACGTTAACAATCGGCAAGGCTTCGAACCGTACAGTGGCACACAGGTGATAAAGGGCAAACTAATCACAAATCAAACACAGAGCAGGTGATTACAGTCAGTAAGTGACCAATCACAGGATGGGGGCGGAGATAGGAACAAAAACACATGACATGAAGTCAAAACAACACACACGCAGTGCTGAATAAAAAGTACTGCAAGCGTCAAAGCTAGAACCTAAGGGACACCAGCCATCTTGTCGACTGTTGATTTAATTTTCCATAACAGCAGCTCTGACAGTAGTTCTGTCTCTAATTCAAATCACAGGAACATATTCATGCGCGCCACATAACCGGATTTTAAGAATAGTTGATTATGTAACATTTTCTCTGAGCTTAGTTTAGGATTAGCGCTTAAGGAAGGAGTCTCCGGTATCAGCGCTTTGAAACTTTACCTTGACCTAAAGTTTATAATCGTAAATTATAACCTTACCTAAGCTTTAACTGCTGAACTAGAAACAGTTCTTGGTATTGCGTTCGTGTGTGTGTATATACGCACCTAGATTTAGTTCATATAATTACTTTGTTAGAATGTGTGTAATGTAATGTGTGTGTGTGTGTGTGTGTGTGTGTGTGTGTGTTGGCAGGGATTGGAGCTTTGTCGTGTCGTCGCCATGCATGTCGAGAATCTGCTGCAACGTCAAGAAAAAAGACTCACTCTTCCTCCGAGTGAAATCACGCTCCTATAACATAATACATGCACTACAGCACTATAGCAACGTGGTGCAGCGTACAGGACAACACAAACGAGTCAAACACAAGAGCGACTGAACCTGAATGTTGTACCGCTCCATGCTGGTCCTTTCACAAGTCGTATTACCTCTAAAAAGTCATGATGCAGTTTTGTATGAATGGAACAGGACCGATTTGATGTATATAATGTAGAATTGTGAACATTTTGTATGAAATGTGTGCGCATACACCATTTCGTGAGGCCATGCTCGTTAAGAAGACGACCCGACTGTGTGACCGTGTAAGGTTTATTGTGTTTACACACACACTGTTACTCAGGAGAATATGTAAAATGTAATTATTCTTTTCCCTTTTGGACATTTGTATGAAATCTATGAAATTTTACACCGAGTTGTCAATTTGTGATTTATTTATACGCATAATTATCTGACCACTGTGTATAATAATAATAATAATAATAATAATATGTAATACAGTGTATGTATTTATGTGGACTGTAAAAGGAGGACGTTTTACACATCGACACAAAAATATATATATATAAAAACACATTTTTATATAATAAATAAATAATATTTTATCAGATTCACTTCAGTTTTGGGGTTTGTTACATTCCTGGAAGATTGGAAAAGTTCTCCGGACTCAGGATCAGTCCAGAATTTATTACGGAACCGAGACACGGTGCCGCTGTGAGTCAAAATGGCATCCGTTTCATTATGATTCTCTGGAGAGATTTTCTTTTAATAATGCTGGAGAATGTTTGTTCAAGAATGGGGAAAAAAGAAATGAAAATGAAAGTGTGCATGCTAACCCAAACATCACTGCTACACTTCTGAATATAAACCTGTTGAAATATTAGCGGGAAGAAGAATCTAAGATGGAGTGCTGCATGCATGTAGCTCCTGATAGCTGATTTTGTTGTTGTTGTTTGTTTGTTTAGCAGCAGGCTGAAAGCCAGCTATCAGAATACCTGCGTTAACACATAGTTTATAGCTATAGTTTATAGTTTATAGCTATAGTATAGCTATAAAGCACTTACAGTGCTTACAATCAACGAATGAATACCATAAGTTTGTCACACGACCAACCCGTACACTCCCATGTAAATTTTTCGCTTCGTCCTCCCACTACTAGATTGTTAGGGTATATAAAATTATTACCACACATTATAACACCTTGGAAAAATTTAAAAAATAAATAATACGACTGTTGGTGGTGAGTCTAGCCAATCAGGACTAACCCTACGTTCACGTTAATGAGTGACAAAGCTTTTGTTCTCAATCTTATCTACTTTTTTCCCCCCTTCAATCCTATGTAAATTAGTTACGATGTGGTAAAGCGGCAAATCTAAATGGAGGACTAGAACGAATATTCGAATCAATGCTAACTTAAAAAAAAAAAAAAAGTGCTTGTGAATCTGGCACCAAGATAAGCGACGGTCACGCTGCGCACATCGGTGTCAAAACGAACACACCTTTTACTCAGCAGCGCGCTCACGTGCATATTTTACTGAGCTCTCTGGCGCATGCGCAGTACGGAAAACAGTCGACGGTAGGCGAGTTTATACTGCTCTGTGCACCGTTACGCACCGGATTGAAAATTCCGTTTCTAGGAATTAACCTGATCATCAGGGGGGTTTTATTATTACCTATTTATTAATATTTTTGCCCGGGCAAGATGGATTAGAGACACCGCTTCATCAGACAGGAGAGACCGTTGCATTGGCGTTCTGTCGCTGGTTAGTTAGCTGTAGCCGAGTTAGCAAGCTAGTCAGTTTTCCAGTCTCCGGTTTGTGTTGATGTAGTGGAAGCTTAGTTACCAATAAATATCTCGTTAGCAGCAAACCTAAACATATTATTCTTTGGTAAATTATATTGAACCAGGAATCTTTAAGTGTTTAGTGCAGACATGTCCGTTTAAAAACAAACAAACAAAAAAAAAAACACCAGACTTATGGTTTTTTTTAGTTTGCTTAGCTAACAGTTAGCATACGCAGTTGGTCCACAGCGTGCCTTCAGTCACGTCGCTTATGCTACCTTCAAGTGCTGTCGGAATTATGGTTGAATACGAATTCCCAACTTAGAAGTTAATAAGACAAGTTGATAACATTTTCAAAGTATTAGGGTGTAGGAAAGTGTCCGTTTCAGAGGTCGGTGGTTGGTAGTTAAATCTTTATGTATTTATTTATTTTAGTTATATACATTTAACGTATTCACGGATTAACTTTGTATCTGTAACCGTTTGGATAATTAAGTAAATTTTTTTTTTTTTTTTTTACAGTGAATTAGATTTAAAAGTGTATATGTATACAAAATTAGATCTGTTAGATCTAGTTAGGTATATAACGTATAGGTAGAGTTGGAGTTAGAAGTAGTTAATATTAGTTACACAGGTGACGGAGGAATTGAAGGAGCGCCTGAACGCTGCGTTAGTGTTGCTAGCGGACCGCTGAGGCGCTTGGAACGTAACATGGGCACATGAACGGCGCTTTTCAAAGCAGCGCAGCGCAGAGCTCATCTGGAATCGAGGGGGGGAAAATGTCTACGAGTGGCTTTACGGATTTGCGCGACAAGCTGAAGTCGATGACGCCGCACAGGGAGAACCACAAAATCAGGAAAGCCTCCGCCGAGCACAAGCGCAAGCGGCGCGACTCCGGGGACAGGCACGAGCATGAGGAGTCGGAGGCGCGCAAAGTGAAAAGCGGCATCACCCAGGAGCGCGTGTTCACGCCCGAGGAGTGCGCGCGCATCGAGGTCAAGATCGACGAGGTGGTGGCCAAAGCGGACCGCGGCCTGTACCGGGAGCACACGGTGGACCGCGCGCCGCTGCGCAACAAGTACTTCTTCGGCGAGGGCTACACGTACGGCGCGCAGCTGGAGAAGCGCGGCCCCGGCCAGGAGCGCCTCTACTCCAAGGGGGAGGTGGACGAGATCCCGGCCTGGGTGCACGAGCTCGTCATCGACCCCCTGGTGGCGCGCGGCATCATCCCGGAGGGCTTCGTGAACAGCGCCGTGATCAACGACTACCAGCCCGGCGGCTGCATCGTGTCCCACGTGGACCCCATCCACATCTTCGAGCGTCCCATCGTGTCCGTGTCGTTCTTCAGCGACAGCGCGCTCTGCTTCGGATGCAAGTTCCAGTTCAAACCCATCCGCGTGTCCGAGCCGGTGCTGTGCCTCCCGGTGCTCCGCGGCAGCGTCACCTTACTCAGGTGAAGGAGAACTCCTCCCTCACACACAATACGTCATGGGTTCAGTGATTTTTCATTTGTACTATGGGCGGGGCGGGGGGGGGGTCCTTGGTGTTGCCATACATATGATTAAACAAATTAACATATCACATACTTGTATATTTCTCCAGATCGCTGTTGAGTATTTACGGTTTTCCTGTTAACGTGCGGTCAGGGCTTTCTATTTGAGTCGCAGATCATGACAACCATCACGACGACGGCAGAAAGTTTTAAAGAGATCCGGAGCTTGTCTGTGTTTTCGACTTTGAAACCAGATGGAGAGCGACGTCTTGGCTCTGACGTGCCGTCTGGCGGACGTGGCTTTTAGTCCTCCAGATGATAAGCGAGCGTGTGGACGTGACGGTGAAGTGTATTCGCACGTTAACACTTAAGAGATAACGGTCAGGTTTGGCTCCTAAAAAAAAAACCAAAACGAAGAAAAACTCGCTTTTAATTTTCTAGCGATGATGTTCAGTGTTCTGTTCACGAGGAACCCGGCGTAGAATGTGTGGAGACGTTGGAGCAAATGCTGGACTCGGCCTCCCAGAATGCAGTGCGTCTAAACTAGACAAAACTCCGAGACTCTGCTCAATAAGACAGCGGTGTAGAAGAGTGACGGCGTTGAAGCTTTGGAAGCTGATCTGTTTGGGCAGTGTAGACCGATGAGGTGGACAGACTAAAACACTAAAGCGCCGCTGCATCGCTGTTTTTCGGTAGAGATGATAACAAGGGGTTTAAAATGTACAGATTTACACGCCACACGTGTAAGTTTACGTTTTGTCGTCCTGCCGCGTTCACACCCCTCAGCGAAATACTATACACTTAACACGTGCTCCGCTTCCCGTTTCGTTTCAGTGGCTTCGCCGCTGACGGCATCACACACTGCATCCGGCCTCAGGACATCAAGCAGCGCCGAGCGGTCATCATCCTCAGGAAGTGAGTAGATAAACGCCGCCGCCGCCACAGCGTCGGGACAGGATGGATTTAAACTCATTAAAAACATCAGCGATTTATGATGTAGTGAGAAATCAGGATGTTTTATTTGTTTTGTTTTTTTTTAGGACGAGACCGGACGCACCTCGTCTGGACACGGGTTCTGTCAGCCCTCTCTCCAGTCCCACTTCAGAGAGACGGCATGTCCTGAAAGCGAAGCGCTCGCGCCGCAAAGCCGACCCGGATGCTGCACACAGGTTGGTCTGTGTGTGAGAGGCGTGTGCTAAATTAATTCGCAAAAAAAAAAAAAAAAAGCGGATGCATTTTCTGGTTGCCTAGAAACCCTAAGGGAACGACTGTTTATAGCTGCTAGAGCGTAACCGAGAACAGGAACTGACTTGTTACACAGACATTAAACCAAGCGATGAATTGATTAACATATGATGTGTCATTCTTTGAGTAATTAAAAAAATAAGGCTTTTGGTGTGGAATAAGAGGAATAAAACACTTCATTGCGTGCTATTGTAGGGAAATAATCCACATTGGGTCGGTAACGGTAACGCCCCTTCTCTCTCTCTCTCTCTCTCTCAGACCTCGTGTATTAGAGATGGATAAAGAACAGCAGAGGCGCTCACTCCTCCTACAGCAGAGTCGCCACGGCGATGACGAGGACGGCGGTGCCTCGGAGAACTCCCGGAGGAGAGTGGTGAACACGTCGTCGTCACACTCCGAACACACCTCATCATCCCGCCGAGTGAAGATGAGCCGCCACTGAAGACCTCCGATAATTAACGATCGACTGTCGATTTAAAAAATCGTGACGTTCGACGCGTTGTAAACGTCAGCGTGTAGAATCCAGTCCGACGGGCTGCCGGCGAGGAACCAGCGGTGTAAACTCACTGCGGGTGTGTTCTTATTTACGTTTTTGTAAGAAGGGGGGGTGTGAATAGAGCGAGTTTTTAGTTTTAGACCTCGTTACAGACTTCTTACAGCAGCGTTAAGAGCAAACCTCTGCAGTAACACAACCGGAAAAAATAATATTTTTTTGTTTAAGGATTTAAATATTCCCTTTCGGTCAGCTTTACGCTGTTTGTCAATTTCTGGCACCTTAATACGAAATCTGGAACTGACGTCTCCTCAGTATTACCGTGTACTTGCAAAGGAATTGTACCTTTTTTTTTGTTTTTTTGTTTTTTTTGGGGAAGATTTTCAAGCTGATTCACGAGCAGTTGTGTGCATGTTTGTTTGTTTGTTTGTTTGTTTGTTTTTGATGCATCGATAATGATATAATTATTTACGACTTATGTTACGAATTACGTACTTATGTAGTCTCGGTCGTACAAAATTTTCCGATGCTACGTGACGACGCGAGCACAGCGAGCTGGATTAATGATCAAAACAAACCCGAAAACAATCTATTAAATACGCTGTTTTTGCGCCGTTCTCTTTTTTTTTTTCTTTTTTCCTTCTTTTTTTTTTCCTGAAAAGACGAAGGACTTTTTCTATTTTGTGGGTTTTCAGATATCCTCCTACCACCGGACGACTTTTGGAAGTTTTAAAAAATAAATAAATAAATAAACGACACGTGTTGGTATCAAACCTAAGAATTAGATGCTCGAATTGATTTCTTGGCGTTCGATGGGAAAACCAGAGTTCAGATGGAACTGAAACATGATTTAAGTATTTCATTTGTTCGGTTTGGGGGGAAAAACACATTCAGGGTGAGCTGGGTAAAGCTACAATGGACATTTGAGTTGAATTTCTTTGCGCCTGTAATGAAGTTCTGTTTGAAAAATGACTTGAATGGTTGTCATGTGGTTCACTGTAATGATGATAAATGGGTATTTTTGCATCAAAGATGTACAGGCCTGAAAAGAAATTAAAAAGAAGTTTTTTAAAAAAGATGTGGATGTGCAGTGTTTTCTGTTCTGAAGTCACGGGGACGAAATGGCGCTCGTTTTCGATAAATTACCCACCGACATTACACCGATGAATCGTGAAAATTATTCAGTCTAAGACGACGGTAATCCTGGTAAGGACAGAATCCGCACGGTTAAAGACGAATACGTACACAGTGCTGTTGAGTCCTGGATTCTGATTGGTCAGAAGGTGTTAATTAATTTTCTATAACGGCAGCTCCGACTGTAGTTCCAGCTCTCGAGAAAAATCGCATATTATATAAATGCGCTGTTCAAATACGCCGTTGTTTCCGTACGCAGGGACTTGCATGGAAGAAAGATTGGGGCGGGAAAAAAAAGGTGTTTATTTAACATTTATAGAAGGAGTCTCCAGTGTCAGGGCTTTGTAATGTAATGGAGATCAAACTAAAGGAACTGACACTATTTGCGGTTTCTCAGGAACATTACAAGCTGATTTATTTATTTATTTATTTGTCTTGTGACTTTTGAGAGAAAGAGAAGGGCGACGGTTTATGGCTAAGTGATAACACGAACGTTTTGCACACGTTCCACAACATTGATATGCGTCTAAAATCGACGTTCTTGAATAAACAACAAGTTATAAATGTTGTCGAATTGCTGTGGTATAAAAGGAATACAACACTCCGGTGTGACGACATCCTGGCGTTGATCGTTTTTCTGTAAAAGCGCAGCACGCACACGTTTTAGTCCTTATGCTAATTCGATTACGTTATCGTTTCTATAGTAACGGCTCGTTCACAGGGACTTGTTTGGTAGACGCTCGACACACTTTAAGCCCAGCAATAAACTGTTTGTTTTTTTTGTTTTTGTTTTTCCTAAAAGTTACTTAACAACGAAAATACAAAATGGCGGAAAAAAAAGAGCGCGTTCACTTTAAGACAAAAACCCTCACGTACTTCACGTCTTGAGCTACTACAGGCTACAACAATACCTGTACGGTGATAGGGCTACAAGTCGGACGTCAGGCCAGCTTGACGTCCTATTGGTCTAAATCCACGCCAGTCAAAACGTCTCATCCAATCACCGCTGCGTGTTCAGAGCTTTTTTTGGCTAGTTCACGTTAATGGACGAAACGAGTAACTGATATGACCTCGAGTCATGAAGCCACGTTTAACTTCTAATTTTCTGCTGGATTTAGAAATGAGGTGGAGGATTTTCTGAAAAGGTAAGTGACAAAAAACAAAATTTAAACTTAAACGTTCGAGTACCAGTCAAGCCATTAAATCAAGCGAGCTAGCGCGTGCTAACAACAACAACAGCAACAACAACAACGGAGAAGTTGTCTAGCTTATAGCAAGTAGTCATGGCTTACTAACGAGTGCTGTGGGTTTAAAAATATTAATTTAAGTAAGATCACATTGCAAACTTATTTATTTTACTTTTTACACCGACGTTTAGTCAGACACAGAAGTTACAGGCCCTGATGCAGCGCGCAGGCTTTTCCGTGCTCCTTACTTTTAAAGGTACAATAATCGATTTTTTAATTTTCTTACTTGAACAAATAACCTGTAAAAATATCTAGAACACTTTAATAAATAATAGTTTGAGCCTTGACTTCAGGACAGAAGTATTATGTGGCTGAGAAAATCCATTTGGAAAACCGGCTTCCGGCCCGGAACGCATATTTGTGTTTGAACTAAAGGTATTCTTAATAAATAAATAAATAAATAAACTTTTACTCTATAGCCTTTTATATATTCGCCGATTTGAGAAATATCTTTTTCAGGTTGACCGAGCAGCCATGAATATTACAATATAATGACAACCAACAACATAAACATACATGTATAACACATCATACACCTTACATCAACTATTTAACAGCAGAAATACATTTTTATTTCTATAATTAGACTTTTATATAGCTGTGATGAACCTGGAACGGAGAAGCTATTGATGTTTTATTTATATACTAAGAGCGCTGTTGAATTCTGGATTCTGATTGGTCAGAAGGTGTTGATGAATTTTCCATAACAGGCAATCACACACACACACACACACACACACACACACACTTAGGGCTGGACAATACTGTGATATAATATCAATATCGTGATCAAATCATATCACAGTACACTTTTCTGAGATCACTGGTAGTGTAATATTTTTAAAAACAAACAAATCATATGGAATCTTTAAAACTGTAAAATGTTCAAGTATTTTAATTGAATTTTAGTTACATTTTTAAAAAAATCCTTCTTGTTAGCATTTTAATTTATCAAAAATATTTTTAAATATCTATTTTCTAATATATAATTATATAAACTTTAAATAATACTTAAGTAAAATCATTTGTATTTTAATTTTCTAGATTTTAAATCAGTGTATCGTCTTTTATTTATTTATTTATTTTTAAACCTTTATATCATGACATATATATACCGATATTTATTTATTGTTTTACTTCTGTTTATTTATAACAAGTTTCATTTCCTTCTTGCATAAAAAAAAACAACTCATTTATACACCAATAAATGCAGGGGTCTGAAAGAGTGCAGAAAATAAAGTGCACCGTTACTAAAATAAAAGCTTTGATGAGGTAAACAAACAGGTAAAACAAATAAAGCACATAAAAATAATTCAAACAAAAAACATGCAGTGTTGCAATGGTGGTCCTGCACGCAATTCTCAAAACGCCCACAAGATGGCGCCATTTATCGACGGATCCGATATCCGGTTAAAAAGGCTTAAATATCGGGGGAGAATATCGCTAAAACCGATTATCGGTCGATCTCTAGTACATTTACACTGAAGACGACCTGATGTCTGATCGACTTCAAATCATATAATCTGCACTTTTATCTCTGGACTATACTGTGGAGTTTAAACTGTTTGTTTATCACGTTTGCAGCGTTTAGCCGACGCCCTTATCCTTACGAAAGCTTTGGCGTCTCGATCAAAAACACATCCTCATGCTAGTTCACTTTAAAATGGACTAAAAGCACCATCCAGAACATTTAGTGGAAAAACCAGTCGTTTTATTTTATTGGCTTTAAGTAAAGAATACAGAAAATAAAGAAAGCGAGCCGACACACCCCCAGATAAATTAAGACAAATAAAACGAATTTAAGTCAATTAAGACGGAGGACGGGCGGGTCTGTCTGTCTGTCTGTATTGGTGTGGAAGTGAGTCAAAATAACCTCCACTTCAGTTTTTCAGGCTTTACCCTGATCGCTCTTTTCGTGACCCTAGCTGTCTGTGCACTTTACCTTTTATGGAGTTTTGTGGGCGTGACTAAATGCAAATGAGCTGTGTCAGGAACACGCTTTGCTCTTTACTGATGATCAACATTCGCACGAGTACGAAGACATTCAGAGCTTCTGAAACTTTATTTTGTAAATCTGACAGAACTTGTTAGTTCAGTTTGGCTTACGCAAACATTTACTCACAACTTTACTAAAAGATTGATAAACGAGGCCCGATGTTTAAAGACGATAGGACAGCGAAGTTTGTTCTGCGTGTCGAGTTTAAAACGGACGTCTCGTCGGTGCTTTTCAAAATTGTAATGTGAAGCATCGCTATAAAATAAAATCGAAACCGTCCATCGTACTTTGAGCCATGAGTTGTTATTATTAACGGGAACTGTTGTAGCAGTTGAGTCGTGCTAGTGGCTTATCTGGAACTGTATAAGCAAGGACTTTTATTTTAATTTAACTGGACCTTCATAAAGTCGTGCCACTGATGATTTTACCAGAACTTGGTTTTAATACACGGTTTGATCCGTTGCAGACAGAGCCATGTATTATTCAGGTAAAAGACGGGGCGAAGATGGAATCCGCGCCATCATCGACTTCCTGCTGTCCAACGCCCGACTGGTGCTTGGAGTGGGCGGAGTCGCCGTCCTGGGCATCGCTACGTTAGCTGTGAAAAAGGTGTGGCTACATGTAACATGTGTATTGGAATCATGCTAATTCTTGCACATTTAGTGTGTGAAACCAATTTAATGACAAGTTATTAATCAGGCAGGTTTTATTCAGCTGCTGAAAGCGCTGTCTGCCCTCTTCTACATACATGAGTCATTCCACATACGTTAGTCTACGATCTTAACCAGCAAACTCTGCAAGCCGTGCATTATTTGGTCATCTCTAGATACAACGTTTTAACCTGGGCGTCACACTGGAGCATTTTCAATGCTAACGAATTGTAGGCTTGCTAATTTATTTACGACTTGTCTTAAATGTCTCTCCTTCACTCCTCCACGACGTGCCAGCTGATAGAACGCGCCGGCCGGCCTCCCGATGACGGGAATCCTGATAAAAAGATGACAGACGGCTGGGAGGAGCTTAGTCTGGTCAGTACCTCCCCCAAACTGCTTCAAAAGGGCATTGAGGGCGTGGTCATGAAACCGATTACTGCAGGCACCAAGAAAGGTATGTAGCACACGTTGTGGTGAGAATTTCGCAGCGATCCCAACAATTCCCCTTTGACGTAGAAACAGTGGTAGCCATTTTGATGTCTGATCTCCAACTCCAGTAATTTTAGCGACGTTCTCCATCCTTCCCCCCCGTAGCGGACCTGTCTCAGACCGCACCCCAAGTCCGATCCCAGACTCAGATGAACGGATCGGACCCGGCTCAGACGCGCCGACGGCTAGATCTCTGCGTGTTGACCTTCTCAGAAAGACTGGAGCAGTATTACCGGACACGTGTGCACCTGTCCCCGAGCGAAGTGTCCCGAGCTCAGCAGAGAGCGCTGGAGATTGCTACGGAGATCCAGGCCTTCCTGCACTCCAAACACCCGGACATGCCCCTGGGAGAGATGACCCTAGCGGGGTCGCTCCTCGACGACCTGCAGGTGGTCAAGGCTGATCACGCCTGCCTGCTCGTACCCCTACAGGTAGCAGGAATAATTAAACAAACCCACACGGTTCATGAAATATAAATAATTCCACCATACTCCTTCTGACCAATCAGATTTGAGAACATTTTTAAAATATGAATATTAAGTCTATATAATTTCTAACCCGCCTGTTATTTTTATACGTGTGTGTGTGTGTGTGTGTGTAGCTGGAGCCCAGTCTGTGGACCCCTATCGCCGGAGAGGACACGTTCCTCGGCCATCCTCAGTACTGCATGTTACGTCGCGAAAACCTCGAGTATTTCCCGCGTGGGCGGAGCTATTGGGACAGGCACCTCCTCGGCGGCTACCTGTCGTCTCAGCTCGTTGGCGAGCAGCTACGCAAATCGATAACGGAGTCCATGAACTGGCCGTCGCTGAGCGGAACCCTGGAGTGCGAGGCGCGCCCGGTGCTCGGGTCTCCCGCGCTGAAGCTGGAAATCCGAGCTCAGAGCGAACGTAGAAATTTCGACGAAGAGCAGCTGTTTATTAGCATTCTGCCGACGGTGCGCTTAGGGGACATGACGCTAACGGCGCAGCCGGAAATCACCGGATCGTTCGACTACGTGTGGTACCAGAGCCTCTACACCAGCGAAACGGCTCGACTGGCCGGTCTCGACCGATCGGACGAGGAGTCGGGGGTTAGGAGAAAGTGCCTGAAAACGCTAAAGGCTGTGTGTCGGAACTGCCCCGCCCTCCACAAGCTGACCGGCGCACAGCTCAGCAACGTCGTTCTGCACATGAGCGAGAAGGAGTTCGATTGGTCGGAGTCTGCGTTCGCCGATCGGTTCCAGCAGGCCATCACCGAGCTGATTGGCTACCTGGAGACGGGCTTCCTGCCCAGCTACTTTAAACCCGCTGTGAATCTGCTGCAGGGCTTCACCGAGGACGACATCGATGAGATGGGCTTCATGCTCTACTGCGCCGTGAGCGAGCCCGAGATACTGCTCATATAACGAGGCGTGGTTCTAATACACACGACGTATACACGCGCTCTCATTCTCTATAGGATCTACATCTTTCTTATAGGTTAAATGTCCAGGTTGTGATTTTTTTATTTGTTATTTCGGGGGAGTCAGCTTCACGCTCCGATCGTAAAAGAGTTCTCTGGTCACGACTCGAGCTTGGTGGTGACGTGCTCGCTTTATCAGTAGCTGATCCAAGAAAGTCGTGCCGGCGTGAGAGATTTCTGATTAAAGCGTCCGACAGGAGGACGGCGTCCGATAGGAGGACGCCAAACTCACAGGACGAGAGGAAACGTAAACAAAACACTGGAATTCGAATCTTCGAACTGGCAAGAAGATGGATGCTTCTTGTATCGTTATTTCATAAAGAACACTGTGAAGAACCGGCGTCCATGTCGTCATCTTTTCCCCAGCGACAAACACCACCGAAGCGGACTCGAGAACCTCGAGAACAGAACCTTATATGTCGGACATTTTAAGTGAGCTCGGCCGCACACACACCGAGTGTTTGAGTGATACAGGGTTTAATAAACAGTTTATCCTTTAATTATTTAATAATACACTGATATCCGAGATGCGTTCTGGTTGGCGCTCGGATCATAAACATGGCGCTGTAGTGAACGCCAGACCAGAACTCTTTTGTTTTTAGCTCGTTTTGCACAAGTGCAATAAAACACATCTGTTGTAAATGACTTTTTATTTTTCGCCCCGCCCCGCCCTGCATACTCTGGGTGTTCCTCATGAGGTTTGAAGAACGTGTGTGTGTTCGATGCAGTCTTCTTCTCCCTGAATGAATAAAGCTAGTCGTAAACCAGGGTCTGGAAAATCCTTTCTAATCAAGTCTCTATTGTGCAAATAAAAAGTTATTTTGAATACGGAGTCGGGTGTCGTGTTTATGCCTTAATTAAGGAGTCTTTTCGAATTTTAAGGTCATAAAATGAAGTCACAGACTCGGTACTTCATTTATTAGACATCATTTCTAATTTGTTAATATAATCTACTGTATAATTATAATCTTGTGAGGGTCTTCAGCATTAGATTTTAAGACAACCTCCTGTCCACATTCTGTCTTCTGTTAAAAGACTCTCCTTGCTCAGGATTTCAGATTGAAACTATACATTTATTAATTATGTCAAAACAAGATTCAAGGCTTTCTCAAATCTTACTTTGATTCAGATTAGATGATTTTGTGAAAGTTCTGGTCTGTATTATGAATAACACGTTGTTGTGAGCACTTTCTCCTGGTATGGGTCTTGTTAAATTCCTACTGCACTTCATTATATCGTGTGTCCTAGCTTAAGGACTCTTTTAATGTAAAACGAAATGTAATTTGTAGACGGTCCCTTAGCTCTTAAGGGTCCTCGTAGAAATCAAATCAACGGATGTTTTAAAAAGTATCAATTACTGGACAAAAATAATACATCGCAGCTAATTGTTTGGGTTGTAAATAACAACGACTCACACGTGTTTTTACACAAGTGTCACGTTTTTGCAGCTGCGGCTCGAAAGCTAGTAAAGGGAGTCGTTTTGAGGCTGTTTTTAGGAAAATATATATAAGTGTAGATCACCTTAACATCACTTACTGTAATATATCATAAATAATTATACTGATTTCTGTTGCTCTCCAGACTGTTTGCCATTCTCAGAGTTTCTGGTATATATTTACAAAATCCTAATAGAAGTATTTTTTGCGTCAGATTGCAATTTATTTATTTATTTATTTATTAGTTTTATCCACTTTACCCAACACATTATGAACTGGGATCTGTGGACTGCTTTGTGGATTCTTCCAGCTTTCCAGTATGTAGAAACCATTAAAAATAATAATAATAATAAACACAATAATAATAAATGGAGACATTCTGCTGCTTCTGTTTCTTCAGCTAGAAAAATCTGATCAAGCAGGAGGTTCATAAGACTGATTTTTAAAAAATGTCAATGTCATGTTAAATTATTTTTTTCAATATATATATATATATATACATGCAGCATGTTTTTACAAGTTAAAAATACAACAAAAAAATAATAAAGATGTTAACGTTTCACGAATTGAAAGTATTATGCTTCAACTTGTGCGATTTATTACAAAACTTTCACTTCCACTTCCACAAATTCAACTTAAGGCTGAATTTATGTTAAAGAGATTCAGCTGATCCAAAAAAAATAAATAAAAAATTGAGATCCCTGGAGATAAATACAGGATTAAAGGTAAGCGCACGCGCGCTCACGCGGGAGGCAGGATTTTCGTTTCGGCACCGGAAATGATTGTCCGCGTCCAAAAGCGCGACTGTTAATGAGGTTTAGTGTGTGTTTAGTGTTTAGCGAGTTCGGTCCTAAAGGTCACACACACACACACACACACACACACACACACACACACACACATTACTACCGTCCCCTCCCTCCCTCCCTCCCTCCCTCCTTCCTCCGGCGCGGTCACGTGGCCTGCGACAGCACTAGTTTCGATTACCGACGGTTGGTCATCGGATCGGACGCCTCGCGCTGTTTACTTCTAAAGTTAAGGCGTAAACTAAAAGAAGCTCGGATATCTACAGGACTCTCTGCACGTTCTCGACGAGGTGGATTCGTGTTGTTTACTTTGATTTCCGCCGGCTGACACATCTACAAGTTTGATCATGTTTGGAGGTTTTTTCCCATTTCAAGTCGCAGTGAAAAGATACTGGGTGCAGAGGTAAATACCAATGAACTCTGACCAATCTGCCAACGTTACGCGGTATGTTTTCACTTATGTTTACACCGCACGCGGGCTGACTCATTGGATACGTCACTGACTCCCGCAAATCACCAGCCGGCAGACTGAACTGAGGAGCTCATATTAAAGGTGTTTCATATTTATATACACAGTAGACTAATATATAATTATTAATAACATCATGATTGGATCTCCAGACTTGCTGGCTTTCACAACAGAGACTGATTTCTTGGAACAATCCACAGAATCGCTTGAACTTCCGGCTGATCTGTCCGTTCCTCTATATCCAGACTCGGAAGATGCCTCGCCGTGGTCAAAGACATCCGGCGTTAACTTCGATAAGGATTTTATTCTTATCTCAGAGTTCTCTGAGCAAGTGGGTCCCCAGCCGTTACTAACCATTCCAGACAAAACCAAGGCATGTGGCTCGTTCGATCTGAACCACTTCTCGCTCAGGATAATGTCTGTGGATTATCAGACCACGTTCGCAGGCTCTGCCAGTTGTGGACACCCTAAACTGAACTTTGTAGAAGACTCAAAAGTGGTGCTGGGGGATTCTGGAGAAGGAGCCTACGCCTACGTGCACCACTTAACGCTGTATGACCTGGAGGCTCGGGGGTTCGTCCGGCCGTTCTGCATGGCCTACGTGTCCTCTGAAGAGGAAAAAGTTATGCATTGTTTCCGACAGCTGTCAGCAGAGTTCTCCAAGGCTTCTGAGTGTCTGAAGACTGGAAATAGGAAGAACTTTGCCAATGAAGTGGACAAAAAACTTTCAGACTTGGAGTATACAAGATTAATACTGCTGAGGGAGATGAACAGAGATAGGCTAAGTAAATTAAACGTTGGCGAGAGGAACGGAGTGGGAACGAAGACGAATAATGGAGCTACAAGGGGAAGGGAAAAGAAAGATAACAGGAACAGTGAGTTGCTGCTGACCACAAAAGAAGAGGAATTGAAAGAGAAACAAAGATGTAGATTTATGGAAGTTGATAGAAACAGCACCGTGCCAGGGTTTGATAAAAAAGGAAACGAGCCAGAATGTGACTTGGATGTTATGAGCAATCGAAATGACAAAAACAGATCAGAAACGGATCAAGTATTTGAGCAGCCCAAGGAAACAAATGAAGGTCAAAGTGCAACATGTCAGTCAATCTTGTGGGCTAATAAAGCAGATGAGTTGGCTCATGTGGAAAAAGCCATTCAGGAACACAGAAGTCTTTTGAAACAAATCACCTCCTATCCCAACAGGAAGCTCAGAGACCCAGAGTTCTTGCCATATGAGCCAGACGATGCTTTTCATTCTCTGGAGTCTGACCTAGACCCCAACGTACTGTATTCCCAGAGCCCAGAGTCACTGGAGGAATGCAGAGATTACTCACGCGCATCTTCACACACTCCACAGCTGGTGAGCCCGAGCATGTGTCGACAGTTTGACAAGCGTCTGAAGAATCTGGACGAGCTGTGTGACGGGTACTTCCTGCAACAGGCGCTGACACAGCTCCGTTCCACTGAGAGGACTTTTCGTGGCGACAACAGCTACCTCCTGTCACAGCAACGGACTCAAAACCTTCTCCGTCACCTTAAGTCCACTAACTTCCTGTTTGAAGATTTGTGTGACCTGGAGGCAGAGACAGGTCAGCAGTTATCCAGACTACAACCTCAGTCAGCACTGATTCTTCCTGTTTCCCCACTACAGAGTGAACCTGTAAGTCTAGACTCGTACACATCATGTGTGGAAATGGTGCCAATCAGGCTCGAGCTCCACAGAAATGGACCTGACTCTGTTCCAACCTCGCCATGTGATGACTTTCCTTTGACACCAAGCTTCTCAATTGAAGGCGACTGCAAGAATGAGGAAGTTTCCGTGCCGATGAAGGATAGCATAAGCAGTGGAGAGAGTATCGAGGTGCTAGGAACGGAGAAGTCCTTTCAAACTCAAGGACCTACGTATACCATGGAAACGGTTCCGCAGAGACCGGCAGCGTTCCCTGCAGCCACCTATGAAGGACGAAAAAGGAGACTAGTCACTCGCCGGGAAAACAGCGAGGACAGCATCGAGGTGCTTAGCACTACAGATTCTATCATACCAGAAGATTTGAGGGCCTCGTATCCTTCTGCCATCTATGAGGAAACCCCGGAGCATGAAGGAGAAGAGAATGACTGTATGCGCAGCGGTGAAGACGTTTTGGTTCCGTGCGAAGAAAAGCGCCAGGAATGCCAGAGCTCCCCTAGCACCCCTACTATAGTCATAAACCCACAAGATCCTCACATGAGCTTGGACTTGTGTAATTTTGGTGCCGTTTCTCCTCCAAGTGAGCCAGGCTCTCTCCAAGACAGGCCTTTCCTATTTGCACCAGTTACCAAAGCCTTGGCTCCACAGGAGTAGGCTCTACAATATCTCTCGATCTCCGTGGGGAAAAAAGTATAGCCGGGAGTCGGAGAAAGCTCGGCAGGTTGGGACGGGCTGCTCTGCATTTCCTGCGCCAGTTTCCGTTCACTTTGCACGCCGTGTATAGCCTGTTGAGTGGCCGAACATTGGTGGTGCTGGGCAGTGAGGAACGAGTGGTTAGACGGTTGGTCACAGCACTGACCATGTATACCCCTCATCTAGGGAGGTGCAGAGGAAACATCCAACCCTGGACATCAAGCCCTTTGCAGATTACTGACCTGCTAACCTGGAAACTCATCGGCTATAACAGGTACGTTTGGGAATAAAAAGCCAATTTCAAGACATGATCACTTGCGTGATCGATTTTTCAGGGTGGAAGTACAATCATTCTCATAATCGAAGAATTAATATTACCGTTTCTGAGGTGCTGGTTCTAATATGACGTTTATTTGCAGCGTCCCATCATGTATATATGTGCATATGTTATGTCGCCTTAATAAAGATTAAAATACAAAACATTATCTATAGCATACAGTCACCATTCATTAACGTAATACTGTTTTTCCAGATTGGCTTTTCCTTCATCTCCCAGCATGCCACCTTGCCTAGTCCGCTTTAGCCGGTACCTCAGTGTACTGGACGTGGACCAGAAGACCTTGCGCTGCCCGGCTTATAAAGGTTCTCTGATTTGTCCACTGGTCGAGGCGAGGACGCACACCATGCGTGGCACCACTTACTTCCTGTATACGCAGAGTATAATCAGCCAGCTTGTCTCTAGAGCGTTCCTTCTCGCATTCTCCCATGGGCTCCAGCATCCCAGCAACCACAGCGTAGAGGTCAGGCTTGAGCACTTCCTCGGCAAGTTGACTCACAACGATGATCTGAAGATCCTCCACTACCTTTCAGAACTCATCACACAACACGTGACAGGAACTTCACCCAGGGTCCTGCGATTCAGCTACACCGCTAGCACGGTCTTCAAAATCTGACTCCGAAACTGACACAACACTTCTACAGTTGTACTGCTGCTAACCTAACGGTTCTCAAAGTGGGGTTCCGTGGGGTCTGTGAGTTTTGGTATGCTTAAGTATATTTATTTATTGATTTTTTTTTTTAAACCTCAATAATAAGTCAACTTGGACCTAATGTAGCTTAATCTCTGAATAGTTGGGTTCTACAGGGGTCTGTAGTGTTTATTTTAACGTTAAAAACATCCCTAGCTGCAAAAGAGGTTTGAGAACCCTGGTCTAGCAATCATCTGATTGTCAAAGTGTTTACCGCGTTTAAGTTATCCTTCATTTAAAAATAATAATAATAATAATAATAATAATAATTAGGACAGTGTCAGTGTTATATGCTTGGACGGTATTCTGCCCCACTTTCTCCATCCACACAGTAATCTCAGTGTAAATAGCAGGGCACACTGAAACGGCCAAAAACTGTAATCTGAGTAATCCTAAATCCTCAAATCCACATATCCTTGTGATTATTTTATTGACTGCCAGAACAGATGGAAATGTGAGTGTGGTGTCGGGAAAAGTGCATATTACAGCACCTTTAATGCACACTTAAATATTTTATTCACTGAATAAACGGCACACCGACAACGCTCAGGGGAAATGAAATACTACTAACTAGTTCAACTCGAATGACCTGCTTGATACAGAAGTTTATTATTAGGTATACAATTGTTCCTTTGTCCAAATATCCAATCAGCCAATCAAGCAATGCGTAAAAATCTACACATCAAGAGCTTCAGTTCGGTTCCAGTACCGGGCCAGGCGAAGTTTTTCCAATCGAGATTTGGTGCTCACCATAGCCTCAGATTCTTGTTCTTGGCTGACATTAGTGTAACCTGATGTGGTCTTCAACACAGTTGTAAAGAGTGGCTATTTAAACATCATTTCAGTTCAAAGCATTCAGGTCAGTCTTTTGTAGACTCTCTAGAGACCTGTACGTGAAAATTCCAGGAGATCAGCCGTTTCTGAAATACTCAAACCAGCCCTTCTGGCACCTTCTGGCACCAACAAACCATGCCATGGTCAAAGTCACTGAGATTCCATTCAAACCAGACCTGTATCTGCATGATGGTTTTTGCATTGTGCTGCTGCTCCGCTACATGATTTTGGATGATGTTGATTTGGATAACTGCACGAACAAGCAGGTGCACGAACGAGCAGGTGCACGAGCGTACAGATTCATCACCACAGTGTCCGAGTGTAAAAATCACCTTATGATACTGGGGTTTCTTCAACTTTGCATGTTTAGAGTAAACTGTGACTATGAAAAACAAGAGGACACATAACTAACGTTTAAACTGCAGATCAGCGCAAGAATGTTTCCCTGAAGATTTGGAAGTCTGTTCTGAAGAAAGTGTACTGGTGTGTTAAAGTGTTGTAGAAGTTACACAGCACCAAGAACAGTTCAATGTGAATGTGTAAATAAATGGGAAAGCACTTTGTCAGAAGTTTTAACGAATTATTTAAATTAAAAAAAAAAAAAAGAGACCATAGAGTGCCTTGTTTGTTTTTAATGCTGTTTTTTTGTATTTTTTTTTTTTTACAAGTTGTACTAATAGAGATGCCAACATTGCAAATCCTAGCAGAAAATTTTTTTAACTTGACCACAAAAACATGATGGACGAGGTGTTTTTACCCGCAGATTTGCACCAATGACCAGTCGGATAACAAGCGAGAGTCTACACTTGTGTGAATGTAATAATAATAATAATAATAATAATAATAATCAGCTTTTCCATTTTCTTTTCTACTATTAACTCATAAGACCGGGTCTTGTGAATTCACAGGTCAAAGTTCACCTAGATATATAATCAGCTCATATATAAATCCGACGTGTAAACAATATACTGATGCAGCTATTTGGGGGGGGGGGGGGGGGGGGGGGGGGGGGGGGGGAAAAAAAAAACCAAAAAACTGACTTATTTGTAAATGATTTTCAACAAACCTTTAATCAGATCATTTCGAAAACGATAACATTTGCAGCGTTATAGTAGGAACAATAGAGTGTCCTTTTAAAAACTGGAACGGTCTTAATTACTGTACCTGATCTCTTCTGACGTCACACACAAACGGTGAGACGTCTTAATGGGAACATGTTTCTTAACACCCATGCACTCTCTCACACACACACACACTATTGACGCAGACCCCACTGGATCATCTGGTTGAGGATGTGCTGTTTGTCCGTGCTCAGACTGGACTCCTATACAAAAGAGAAGCAAAAGACAAAATCTTATGTAAATTTTATGTAAATTTTGAACTTTAATGTTACTGTTACTTTACTGTAGCGCATAACTACTCGGCTAGCCTACTGCTAGCAAACTAGCTCGGTTTGCATGGTCACATCCTCAGCCATTTACTTAACGGCGGTTGAACTGGTTAAAAATAGCTACCAGGACACGCTGACATTACCCAGCTACATTAATACGCAGCTTATGTAGGTTTCTAGCTTCCATGTCATCTTGAATAATTCGCATATCGGAGATGAGCGGTTGAAGAGTGTTGTGACATCATACGTTCCCTGAGTTGTTGAACTATTGAGAAATTGCGCTTTAGTGCTGGTTTATAAAATTATCACCCAGTCCATATCCATATAATTGGAATCAGACAACCAATTTATATTTCTGAGTGCAATTATAGAGCTATAGGAAAAAAAAAAATATATATATATATATATATATAATATATTTGATCAGGTTTAAGCAATTTTCCCTCTAAACCAAACAATATATTTGCGATTTGGGAAAGTCTGAAAAACTCTACGCTGTCGTCGTGATTGTCGTCTTGAGCACCGTGTCAAATCGAAAACTCGGAAGCACTCTTACACTCAAAAGCAATTACGGATCTAGAAAAAAAAAAAAAACAACAACAACAAAAACAATAGAAACCCCTCACAGAATTTGTAATGGTTTTAATGGGAATTGTATTGGTTTTAACAGAAACTGTAATGGTCCCCGTGGGCCTCTATTGGTAATTTGTTGCCTTCTATTGGTGGCATGTTATGTCTAGTGGATACCATTAAGGACCGGTAATGGTTTTAATGGTTAGCTGATGGTTTGTAATGGTATTTGTAGTGGAAACCATTAGAATGTCCGTCACGGTTTCTATTGTTTGTTTGTTTTTAAGCAGGGAGAGCTTTCGGTAGGTTTGGAAGTTTTTTTAACGGTTAGTGTTTAGTAATCAATAACTAGAATGTGATTTGAGACTAGTTTGTTTATTTAGTTGTGGACACATGGTGCTGTACTGCCCCCACTGGCCATGTTGGCATTACACCACGTTGAACTGTAGTGTTAATTTTTAAGAATGTACACAAGTGACGCACCAAATGGCCACAGGATACGTACGGCAGCCATCTTGTATTCACATATGCATACTATATCTATCTATCTATATATATATATATATGCATACTATAATCCAGACTTAAAGATGAAATTTGACCAGTTCTATAAATGTGTTAAGTACAAGTATAATAAAGAGTTCTTACGTTGACTTCAAGCAGTCGTCGGAGGTGGTACTGCCACGGGTGTTCAAATCTGCATCGGGGACACAGAGTGCAGGATAATGTGTTCAGACACGCCCAAAACACAAACACGGGTATAATCAGAAATAAAATTGTAAACACTATGACGCAAGCGAGAACAGGAACTAACTTGTTTGCAGACGTTCCACAACATATATGGATTTAAAAAGTACAATGTTCATGTCGTTCATGAATAAATAAAAGAGGAAGAAACAAACTGTCATTTTTACGGGACAAAGTGAAAACACTGGATTGTAAACATCACTTCTAGGACTGAGGAGTTCCTGTTAATAACTCACATCTTGTCTATGTTCTCTGTTGCATGTAAATATTTAACACAACAACAAAAGCAGCTGTATTATTGAGAAATGTCAAAAAGCGCTTACTCGTTCCACTTAGCCAGCAGATCAGTAATGGGATAAGTGTTGGGATGGAGAACTACTCTGGGCTCCAGGAAGAACATATAGAGGAAACTCGCAATGAAGAACTGCTCAGCTGTGTCCTGTATTCTGGAGTAGAACATTAATAAAAATAAACTTTTGTTAAACATAAACGGTGTATAATGTGTGCAGCTGTAATATAAACATACACAGAGAGCAGCCGTGTGTATTACATTCCTGACCAGATCCATACTTATTCCAATATCAGGAAATAACGCACATTTCCCAGATAATCGGAAATAATCCTAATCACTTTCCGTGGCTGAAATGTAAATAATGCGGTGTGTGTTTAAACAGAGTGAACGTACCGCAAGAAGGATTTACACTGTTCGTCCGCAAGTTCCTCCAGAATCACACGGAACAAATCCTGAAGTATTTGTGGCTGCACCAGTAGACTGCTGAACAACCAGCGCACCACCCAGGGGTTCGACTACACACACACACACACACACACACACACACACACACACACACACACACACACACACATGGATATCAGAGCCTAAAAGTAAAAGGTGGTGTGACAGCACACTGGTAAGTCAGTATACTGTGATAAGACTGTGACATCTGAAAAGCATGTATGAACAGAAAGAGAAACTGACACAGAGACACCACAAAGAGAGACACACAGAGAGGAAGAGAGAGACACACACACACAGAGAGACCCACAAAGCAAGAGAGAGAGACACACAAAAAGAGACCCAAAGAAAGAGAGACACAAAAAGAGAGAGAGAGACAGAGAGAGACATGGAGAGAAACAGAGAGGCACAAAGAGAGAGGCACAGAGAAAAAGAGAGAGACAGAGAGAAAGAGAGACACAGAGCGAAAGAGGGAGAGACACCGAGAGAAGGAGAAAGAGAGAGACACACAGAGAGAAAGAGAGACACAGAGCGAAAGAGGGAGAGACACCGAGAGAAAGAGAAAGAGTGAGACACACAGAGAGACAGAGAGAGACACACAGAGAGAAAGAGAGACAGAGAGAAAGAGAGACACAGAGCGAAAGAGGGAGAGACACCGAGAGAATGAGAGAGAGGGACACAGAGAGAAAGGGAGAGACACACAGAGAGAAAGAGAGAGAGACACAGAGCGAGAGAGAGACACACACAGAGAGAAAGAGGGAGACACTGAGAGAAGGAGAGAGAGAGACACACACAGAGAGAAAGCGAGAGACACACACAGAGAGAAAGAGAGAGACACACACAGAGCGAAAGAGAGAGACACACACAGAGCGAAAGAGAGAGAGACACAAAGAGAAAGAGAGACAAAGAGAGAGAGACAGAAAAAAGAGAGAGAGAGAAAGAGAGAGATGCACAGAGAGACAAAGAGACAGAGAGATATACACAAGTACAGACAGAGAACGAGAGAGTGAGACACACACAGACACACATCACACCGTAACACACATACACACACACATACACACACACACACACACACGCAGGTGCACACATAAGGAAGACAGTAAGGAAGAGTTACTTTGAAGGTTAGGATGACGCTGAGGATGGGTTTGAGTTGTGAGTGCAGAAGACGCCACACTAAAGCCTGAGTGGCTAAGAGCAACAACGCCTGGTCGGGATATACCTGAAGGAGGAGAAGGAGAAACACACATCAGAGTTACAACAACAGACTACACAACTTTACACAACACAACAACACTAAATGCACAGAACATAACCGACGCGGAATCTCACGTTCTGAAAGTTTTTGGGAATCTGGAGCCGGGAAGTGCGATGGAGCTCGTTGAGGATTCCTGTGGCGATGTCCCTGGTCCTCTGAAACACCAAAAAACATGTACATGTAGTCAGTCTCGATGTTCTTACAACATCCACGATGTGTTAATCAGCTCAGTGTGACTCACTGATAGGAAGGTGTAGCTGGGTTCAGGTAAACACAAGTCGTGTGGAGCAGAATGAGAAGGAGACCGGTTGGCAAATTTCAGCAGTTTTATCCAGCTTTCGGCCTACAAGAGAGAGAAAAACAAAATAATAATAATAATAATAATAATAACAACAACAACAACAACGAAGAACCTTTAAGGAACAACTTGCAGGTCAATATTTATATCTAAAAAAAAAAATGTTCATTTGATCAAAGAATTCTGAGCTTTAAACTTCTCTCTCAGTCTAAGGGTTTCCCATATTACCCACAATGCCTTTCTGATAGTGCTGCAGTGGGATTTGGCCCATGCTTCATGTCTTCCTAAAGAGAGCGATGCAGCGGTGCTTTAATGTTTTAGTCCGTCTACCTCATCTGTGCACCCTTTCACGCTAACGCCACCGTCAACACGGTCATCTCAGAAATCGCTAACTACCCGACTAGCTAGCATACACGACCGCTAACTTCTCACCGAAATGAGGACACGAATACAGCACCAACCATCAAATTAGCTCCAGAAGCACTAATCACAATTACTTCAGATTTTAATTTGTTTCAGGGTGGAGAACCAAAACAGACCCGCTAAGAATAATAAGTCAACGTGCGTTCGTACTCACGTGTGCGAAGACGGCATTGTTACAGTTCAGGACTCGGAGTGCGAACTTCATCACCTCCGGCCTTTTCAGCAGGTTGGATCCTCCTAAAAACACGCAACACACACCTCAGGACACGCAGTAACCGCCCCAAAGCCGCAAATGTGTTTCTTCCAAAGCAACATACAACTAGGTCAGAATTACACCGAACACCACTGTGTCTGATACAACAACCCAAAAAAAAAGAGAAAGAAATCCTGGAAAATGATGGAACTGTGATGATAAACTTCACTCCGGTTCTCGATTCTGATTGGTCAGAACACGTCGATTCGTTTCCTATAACAGCAGCACTGAGAGAAGTGGGCTCGCTCTAATATGTTATCGTTTCTATAGCAACAGCTCACGCACAGGGACTTGTACGGTGGCATGAACAGAGGAGATGTTTATTTAACATTTATGTAAGGAGTCTCTAGCGTCAGAGGTAACTTAAAGTCGTCGGATATCGTTTTGAGATATACGCGACATTCATGTACGCGTTTTATTCACAAATTGTCTGTGGAGAATAATTTGTTTATCGTGTTGAAGCGTCTCATTTACCTTCGATAGGCGTCCATGTGCTACTTAGTAAAGGATCTGTCTGGACCGTGTGGATGTCTTGAGAATAGGTACCGGACTCGACTTGTGGTGGGTGTGGTGTGTCCTGGGGGGCGTGGCCAGACATGAATATTCTGAGGTAGGCACCAAACTGGGCGGGGCTGAGCCTAGAGGCGGGGCATGAGGAGCCGTACTTGGGGCTGAGCAAGCAGTCGATCGCACCGGCGTAATCGCCAACCTACACACACACACACACACACACACACACACACATTATTTTTGCAGACAGTTTGTTAGCTAAATGATATATTGTGATGCACATGGTAGAAATGCCCTCAAGTATCGCGATGTGATATTTTTTCGTCATATCGCCCAGCCCTAGGTTTGACTGATCAAATATTTCAACGAGTGGCCGTTAAATTAGAAATTATAAATGGTGAATACCTTGCACAAATAAAGAGGAACCCAGTCTCTCATCATCTGCAGCCTTTGTCACAGAAAAGAAAAACAAAACAACGACCGTTATTGGTTAAGTGAAACACACTATAATTGAAGTCCAGTGTACATGTGTACTGTGGGGACTCACACTGTATCGTTGTCACTTTTCACAACTTTAAGATAGCGGATCAGCTCCCGATACCTGAAGAGCGCAAAATAAACTTGAACCAAAAGGAGTTCGAATCAATTAAGTGTAAAAAGTAAATGTGTGTGAAGGTGTATAGGCCTGACTATGATGTCATAACCAAATGTGAAACAGTTATACCATTAATGTTATATTATACCGTACAGACCGTACTGTACTGTATTCGTTTATAAGAGTAACACCATCTCCAACACGCAGAATGAACTCACCTGTTCTGCTGCTGGAGTTTAAGAACCCGGGTTCTGACCACCAACACTGCTTCATGCAGAGCCTCCGGGCGTCGACCTTTGACGTGCCTCAACCCGGTGATGTTCTGACCCTTCAGCACCGCCGAGAGCAAAGGGTCGTCCCAGGAAAGCACGTTCAGCCTACAACAAACGGAGAGATGCGTTTTATTCCCGTCAATGGTCTCAATAAGGATGTTCAGTGTTCCCCAGATCACTTCAGTACTTGAAATAAATACTACAGCACTGCTGATGAACTTAAGGAAGTATACTATAAATATATATATAAATATACTTTTTTTTTTTTTTACCCGTTTCTGAACTTCGTGAAGTCAGGAGGAAGTGGAATAATCTGGAAGAAGTCTTGTAGCTGCTTGACGAAGGAGGCGGGAAAGTCAGCGTCGACTAACAGAACCTGCACCATTGACATCGCTCTAAAATACAAACACAAACACTTCATTAGACTGAATGAAGTAAAAATACCTTTTATTTGTGCGTTAGAATATTTTCCACAAATCTTTCACTAGCTAGCATTAGACACGTGCTACGCATTACTGCAGAATCACCTAAAAATCCACCATCCGGCTAAGTTTTTTGCGACTGCCACCGCCACCAAGCAGTTCCCGACTACACAGCTGGTAATATATATACGGTAAAGTACTCCCTCACCTACTCTCTTAGATCTAAAATGGTGGACGGGTTGTCGGTTCTGGATGATTAAGTCGTTAATCACGATTTATAACTACGTCTACATCTTTAAGTGTAGCAGCTAGCATAGAATATTTAAGAACAGCACCCAATGGATTATTGTGTGGAAAAAACAAAAGGTGCTGCCCAGGATGTTGCCTGTTGTCATCTTTTTAATCACGTGCCTTCACTAAAACTCATTTACATACAGATTATATTGTACGATTCGTAACTGTTACCTCCAAAACAGTCCCAGTGCGACGTGTGAAATCGCCGTAGTGTGTACACTTCTGGGGGAAAAAAAACAGAAAAACCAGAACAACAGTGTTTAATATCCGAGGCGAGTAACTTTTACCTCAGGTGATGAGACGGAGACTGACGTGGATGAAATCGTAAACGTGTCATTCCTTAACCCTTTCGTGCATAAATGATTTATACGCATATCCAGAAGATATTTTAAGATGTTCTCTTTTATTATATATATATATATATATATATATATATATATATATATATATATATATATATATATATATATATATATATATATATATATATATATATATATGTGTGTGTGTGTGTGTGGGTTTACCCAGGCGCAGAGTGTGTGACGAAAAGCTTAATGGCTCCGAGCGCCATGATGGAGCCGGTCTTTGGGTTTTCCCTGGCGGCCTCATCGAGAAAAGCGTACACGCACTCCATCACAGGACTGTAGCTATCAACACCCAAAGAAATAACACAAACAAAATCAGTCCAAATTACACCTCATGCACACGTGTAGAGCTGAGAACAAAGTCACGCCACGTACGAATCAACTTACTCAAACAGAACAAGTTTCTGGTGCTCGATGTAGCACCTCGAACATCCTGCCGCACTCCCATTGGCCGAGCCGCTCTCCGCTGCTTTGCTATTGGCGGAATGACACGGGCAACCGCAGGCCATTTGTCGGGTCGGGTTCCCCGTCACCATCGAGAACGTGGCATACTTCAGCGCCAGGCTATGTGCGAACTCCTGCAGGGAGGTTTCTATCACACACACACACACACACACACACACACACACACACACACACACTTTATCTCACACCTATTTCATCACGAGTCACAGTTCAACAGCTAAACGGTTCCATGCGCACCTGCACGCCGGAGGTCTGACTCCATATCCGCAGGCTTAAAGGTGAATTTGAGCTCATTCAGGTATCCCATGATCCTTTTGTCGCGGAGGGATTTCCAGTAAACGCTGCGTTTGTGAGCGTTACAGTGACAGAACCCGGGAACGCTCCAGAACTTGCACTGTGCACCAAAAACAAAAAACAAAGGGTTGGAATTCAAAGTCGGTTTAAAGGTTTGGGCCGGGCGATAATATCGACATTGTAATACATTATGTATAATAATGTTATAAATACAAATTAGACCATTAGAACACAAAACGGTGGCTTCGACCACAAGCTCCACCACGTTATTGAGCTCCTCAGGTAATTATCAGGTGACATCCTGTTCCTGGAGTTCTGGGGTTTTTTTTCACCCCGTACCTGCAAGGCCAGTCGGTCACAGATATAACAGAAGCACTGCTCGCAGTACGCCGCGTTATTGCTCTCCGGCTCCGAGACGTTCGAGTCCGTAAAGCTGAGAAACAGCCAAGCACATTTAGGACAGACTCAACATTTCCCCATATGAAAATATGGAGAATGAATATGGGAAAGAAAAGTCTTCCAGGTGAGCGAGGTTTACCTGAAAGAGACGGTGCAGTCGTATCTGGCGTGAGGAAGAACGTTGGCTTTCCGGGAGAAGGTTATGGTCACGTCCTCGTCCAGAACTTCATTCGTTTCGGGGAGATCTGACAGAAACGACAGGAACGACTCGAGATTAGTGATGCACCGGGGCTGATACTGAAGCATGAGAAAGATGGGCAGGTGGTGAGAGATATGTAGAGAAGGAGGGATGGAGAGAGAGAGAGAGAGGCAGGATGAATTCAGAGAAGAGAATGGATCAGGAGGGAGAGGAGAATTGAGATGGATAGAAAGAAGGGAGAAAGAGAGAGGGGGCAGAGAAAGGAGAGGAGAGGGGGATGGATGGATGGATGGAGAGAGAGAAAGAGATACATATATAAGTGCTATTACAGAACAGTTTGTTTGTAATAAAACTCAAACTTTTCGCACCATTGCGCTTCTCGTTTTCTTCCACTATTAAAACGGAGGAGTTGTCGAGCGCCCCCGTGTGGTCACCGCCCGCATCTTCATCATCGCTCAGCACAATCACCTCAATGTTTGGATCCATTAGCCGCTTTAGCTCGCTAGCTTCGGCTGCCTGTAACGGCTCGAACACGTAAAATTCCCGAGTGTCAGCTTTCTCCTTCTAAATCCCCGCTGCAGTCTGATTATTTTATCTGAGAAAAACCGAAAAAAAAACAGAACCCACAGCTGAAGATGGCGAAAAAAAAACAAAAACCTGAATAACGGTTAGCTACCTGGAAATGTAACTTCAAAACCGCTATAAAACCGAAACACGGAAATTAAACGTGAGAAGGTAAACTAACTTTATAAACAGACTGAGCTACTGTCGAGCCTTCAAACTTGGCGCTATATTGCAAAAAAAAAAAAAAAAGAAGAAGAAGTAGGAAGTTCCGACCGGACATGACGTCATGACTATAAGGAAGGAGGGAGGGAGAGGGGGGGGTTGTAAAGTAGTGACAGAATCCACATAACCTTTTTTCCCCGGTTGTACATTTAATTATTCGTTTTGGGTTGAACGTGAAAAGGGAAGAAAGTTCAACCTTTTATTTAAAGGTGCAATAATCGATTTTTTTTCGTACTTACAAATACAAATAACCTGCAAAAAATATGTAGAATATGACTTTTAAAAAAAATAACGGTTTAAATCACAGCTTTAGGACAAAAGTATTATGTGGCTGAGAAAACCCATTTGGAATACTGACTTCCGGTCCGGAATGCTTGTCTGTGATTGGATGGGTCTTTTCACAAACACGCTGCTCTACCGGCCACTGTAGAATTGTGGGCGGGGCTAACAGAGTTACAAAAATTACGCACCATGAGCACTGTATAATATAATTATTACTATGATAAAACGTATTATTATATTACTATTATTATTATTATTATTATTATAAAATGACATTTTCCACAAAAGATGCCTTCATATGTCTCATTTCCATCCACTGATCTTCTTTTTTGTAAATAAATTGCTCAGCTTTTTCTTTTTATATAATTTTATTGTTTTTTTGTTGTATTAAGATTTACATTTGTACCACATGTGCCATGTTGTTTTTTTAAAAAAAAAAAAAATTGTCCGTAACCGTACATTATGTGGTCTGCGGAAATAAATAAATGGACGGACTTAATAATTGAAATATCAATTGACCAATAAAGTGCAAGTGATGAATTATGTAGAAATGAACAATCATTACAAAGAGTAAAAAAACTGAAGAAGCAAATCTGAAAACTTTAATATCAGATAAATTATTGTACATGAAGTGTGAATAAAGCCCTTTCCAAAGGTTTAGAATTCATCCTCTCTCTCTCTCTCTCTCTCACACACACACACACACACACACACACACACACACAAGGAAATCTATATAATATAATTATCACTCAGCAGTCATGTTGTGAAGACAACAACACTTTTTTTTTTTGTTTGTTTTAAAGGTTAGTGACTCGGTTTATCACTCCCACGTCCCGACTCGACTCCACCCTGCTCGATCTCCGTCTCGGGTTGGTGATATTTCTCCCATGGGTGTGGCGTCTCCTGAGCAGGCATGAACTCCAACCACTGCTTATAGAAACCACGAAAACCGTTGATCTTGTCCAAGTACGTGTTCTTCGACTTGTACTAGGAAGAAATTTACACACACACACAAAAAAAAAAAGAGAGGCGGTGAATAAACAGGATCGTCAACTGAAGATGTTGTTTAGAGGAATAGTTCAGCTAAAATTATACCAAATGGAGCAGGAAAAGATTTTAGCATAAGCCTTGTAGCTTCCAGCTAAAGGAGGAATTAGTTTCAGAATATGAATCGAAGTTTATCTAATTGTGGAAACGAGCGAAGTTTCATGAATCAAGAAATCCATCTTGACTAGTGGTCAAGATCCCGCCCCCTGATTTACATGCCTTATGCATATGCCACGCCTCCTCACTTATAACTCGCCAGCACATCCAGCTAATTTGCATTAAAATTGCATATTTTTTAAGAAATAAGAATTTTAGAAAATATGGGGAAAAAAATTATAGAATAAAATAGGACTCTTGTTAGAATTTGCATA
>CM042552.1:20516568-20531568 GCA_023630585.1 Cranoglanis bouderius
TATTTAAATCTTTGGCTCACTTTATCTTTCTTGAGCAGTTTTTTGCACTGCAGTAAATACCAGTACGGTGTGTTACTCTTCCGGTGCTTGGTTCTGGACCGGAAGTTGTCCGGTTCGTCCTGCTCCACTTCCGCGTCTGTATGTTTCGCGTCCTGCTGCTCAGCGGACGACTTCCGGAAACTCATCCTGGAGGAGAAAGTTCTAGAACGATCCCCGAACTGGACCCCATCTTCTTCTCCGGTCGGGTTCGGGACATTCGCGAACTTCCTCGCGGCGACTTGACAGAAGCACGGCTGAGATTTCCTCACGTGAACAGCACTTCCTGCTCGCACAGAGTTCAACAACACACAGCGCAACATCCCCACTTTATATAACACACAAGCACACTGAAGGGGAACGTTAACACTCACCCCGTGTGTGTGTGTGTGTGTATGTGTATATGTGTGTGTGTGTACACGCGTTTCTGATGGAACTCCGTTAAACCAGACATGACAAATCGATAGACAGACTTTCGTTGAATAAATTTCTACTTTTACTCAAGAATTAAAGCCAGACGTTAAAATTACAATTACAGTTTAACAGAATAAACCGTCATTTAACGCAGTAAAGTGTAAATTTAGGTGTAAAATGTTTTTAAAACCTCTTGATCGATGTGCTGAAATCGATTAATAGGACTGTTTTAGTAACGTTCGCTTTGTTGCTGTTACAGCGCCGCTTCACTGAGTGTATACACACAGTGCTGCCACCTAGCGGCAAGGAGCCATGAAATAACATGAAACTGAAAAAAACATTAACCCTTCAATGCAGTTTTTTAAAAATTATTTTTTATATATAATTTGAGAAAAAATGTAATAAGATCAATCAAAGATTATCAGTGCGGCGTATCTCCATATGTCTATTTTTCTACATAAAATATTTTTGTACCACACTCCACCAAACAACAAATGTTTTTTATGTACTGTGTGAATGTTGTACATGTCAAGAATACGTTTATAAAACATTTTTTGTTTACAAAACACATTAAAAACGTCACAAGTTATAAGTTACACATGGATAATCTATTTAGAGTCTGTCTATATATATATATATATATATGTTAATAAATAAAAGAAACTGGATGCGCTTATACATAACTTATGCATGAAAGGGTTAAAGGTGTTATAGTTGATTTTTTAAATTTATTTCTCATTTCTTACTTGTACAAATAACAAAATATGTAGAATGTGATTTATTTATTTATTTTATTTTATTTTTTTTAAAGAGAATGGTTTAAGCTATGGCATAAGGACAAAAGTCTGCACACATTTCAAGTTTTGGATTTTATATCATTTATTTTAATTAATGAAGAGGGGGGGGGGGGAAGAGAAAAAGGACCAGCAAGAGATTTACAGAAAAACAATATTAAAAAAATAATAAATCTACTTAAAGTCTAAAATAAAATAAATGAAAATAATTCTAGCTCTTTGACGATTACATTTCTAAAACAAATATAACTTTTTGTATGTGACCAGTCAGTTAAGTCCTCCCAAAATGTTTTTGAAAAAGCACTCAAAGAATGAATGGCCAGATGTTTCTAGATCTTTTTTTTTCTTTCTTTTTTGCTCCAGAAAATAGGCAGAATATTATTATTTCCATTTAAATAATAAGTGTTTATCTCCCGTATGCTCCAGACGTCATTAGGCAGAAAGTAAGAGGAGACACTATTTAATCTGATGCTCTTTATTGATGTAGAACAGCAGGAATTCTGGGGAAAATCAAACTGCAATTCAGTGATTGATGATAAATGATCTGATCCCAATTTAGTGACAATAAAAATCGATTAAAAGTTCATAAATATGTGAATCAACACATTACTGATTTCTGATTATTATTTTTTTTCAGTGTAGATTTTTAGAAGGTGTTCCACTGAATTGGAAACATACAGGACAGCCACTGAAATCCTTCAGCATGCTGACTTTCAATTGGATAAACAAAGTTTCTTCATTTCTTACAAGGTTTGCTTTTTTTTTACCATCACAGTTATTGTTACATTTACGCTTCTTTGCTCGTGTTCCTGTTGTATCAGTTTCTGTACAGCATCCTCCAGCAAACAAACTGAGATTGAATGCGGGGATGACGTTCTGGAAATGTATCTGATACAGCCGTGTTAACTCTATTTCGAGGTCCTTCACGTTCATCCGTTTCACTTCAACATCATTACGATTTTCTCCATGATATCCACCTGAGCGGATCGCTTTATTATTGTTATCGAGGCAGCAGAATGCCGTCCAGAAGTGACTGGGAATTCTCACTTTTTGATTTAACATATTATTACCCGGCACGACCCCAGTGACTACATATGCACGCAGGCCTTTTTTAATGCAGTCGACTGTCAGTGATTCAGCCATGTTACTTTCTGACTGCCTCCACTTCCCGCTGTTGAATGATGGGTCCTGTGGAGCAGCGTTGGTCAGAGTGAAGGTGGCATCAGCACAGCCCTGTGTGTCGGCATGGGAAACTGGAGCCAGGTGTCCTTTATGGTAGCCAGAACCCTTGTAATCGTTATTCTGAGCCTGATTAACCACACTTCCCCCAGCAGACTCAGTTTTCATGTTTTGTTCCAGCCTTCTATCTTCCAACTACAGAGGTAGACATAAGGGTAACGCACACACACACAGTTTGCAGGACATCTTATTTATATATATATATATATATATATATATATATATATATATATATATATATATATATAATGTATGTATGTATATATATTACAGTGAAAAAGTCTTAGGTGCTTAAATTTTTTAAATACTAATTTTGTGTTTATTGTATGATTTCCGCATTACTGCATCAAAGAAAAGACATTTTATATTTTCAAACACTATTTTTCAACAACATTTTAATGTTACAGTAAAGCAGTACATGACAGAAATGTCAGTAAAGAAGTTATCCTGTTCTGTAATAGATTCATTTCCGAGTCTGAGTTTTATCTGGCATTAGCTGAAAACAGACACAAGAAAGTGAGAATTTAGCAGCTAATCTAATCTAAACTAATCTAATCTAATGTAATGTAATATAATATAATATACACTATAAACCGTATGAAGTGTGACCTGAGATTTACTGACGCATCAAACCAAATCTTTATTTAGTTTAGTTTAGTTCTGTTTACTTCTTTGTACGGAAGTGTTTTATGTCTGAAACTTTTAAACTATTTAAAATTTTTTTTTTTTTCATGTTTAATTTCATCATTGTTGAAGGTTTTGCTTTACAGAATCTCTTTTACATGAAAAAGAAAATTGTTAATGTTAATGCACAGTTACTTAATATTTGATGAACATTAAAAAAAATAATAATTAAAAAACCTCCTAGTTGTAAAGTCTCAGTGTTACGACCTGTGGGGTGAAGGTGAGAAGCAGGATGCACTTGCAGGGGAAAGTGGTCAGTTTATTAGGAACAGTTCAAACAATAACAAACATAAAAGACTCCATCCAGCATAAATGCATGAACAGAAATGTCAAAAGGATGTTATACTGGGCCGTTGAGGCAGTGAGCCCAAAAAAAGAGTAGAAGTAATCCAAATGAAAACGAAACACAGTGATCCACAACGGGTAGAAAATCCGGAAAACACAGGGAAATAAAAGCGCACGGCTAGAAGGTGGTCTGGAAACCACGGGAAAAGAGCTAAACTAACCTAGACTAAGCTAATGCTAATACTCCGCCCCGAAGCGGAAACGGAGCGGCGTATTTAAACACGGGGAAATCACGTCTCCAAATCAATAACACCTGACATCAATACACATGAACAAATGAGGAGGCGGAGACATGACACGAACGAAAGCAAACGCACACGGGGAAACACAGGAGGCGGAGACATGACGTGAACGAAAACACGAGAACACATGGCAGAGGTAAACAAAACGTGAGTTCATGAATAAAACGTCCAGCGGAGAGTTTTTGAATAGCGCTGGAATGCGCGCAGCGGGACGCGGAAGTGTGCCACTCGCTACTCCTTGCCGTGTAGCGAGAACTAGAGAGGAGGAAACCTAACACTCAGAGCTGAGTGAACTTTTTAGGCCTTAATTAATTGACTCGTTAATTGCTACAACAATTCCGGAATGTAATAAATAAATATAAATAAATACATATATATTAGTATTATAGTTATATAGAATTTAAAGTAATTAATAGTAATTTATTGTAATTAATAATAAAAAAAAACTATTAATAATCAATATTAATATGGATAATGTATTATACTTTGTTCAATGTTATCTAAAGGAAATGGAATTTCTAACCATAACCATTATACTACAATATAATATGTTTATTATTTGAATTAACATTCATTAAAATATTTCTTTTTTGTCATTATTATTATTATTATTATTATTATTATTGATCTCTTTAGATCATGAAATAAAACATTTAGTTGTATACCTGAAACAAAATATTTCAGAAGTAATCATAAAATTTTACACAAGTTATAAAATAAATAGTTAGAAGTTATAAGATACAGTGAGTTGCACTTACCCGAGGTTCAATAAACCAGTTTCCCGACTTTCTTGTACAAGGCACTCGTCCGGTAAACTTGTAGGCTGAGTAAACAGGGATCTTGTTCGCCGCGTCATAAAACGTTGCGAATTCCTATTTACCGTTTCGAGTTTGACAGATCTGTCTAAACCGATCCGCGACCGTCACTTTAAACGTAGGAGGAGAAATTACTCCATCCGGATTAGCGAAGAACTGTGGACAGCTCACAGTAAAATCATCCACAACTTCAGCCAAACAGGCCGAGAGTGGAAGCAGAAGGAGAACCACACTGAGGAGCTTCATGATGGAAGCAGAAGGAGAAGAGGAACACGGTGTTCACTGAACGACCAGTGCAGAAGAGTCTCAGAGTGTCAGGAACGTTATATAAAGAACACAAGGCATGTTTAATCAGCAGAGCTACGTCACCGTGTCCGTCCTCCTACAGACATGAGCTACACGATCAACTGTTAAAACACAGAATTAAAGAAAATACACACAATAAATAACACACAACGTAACATGACACAGTTACGCAAAACTCCGAACATGGCTGGAATTCAGTGTCAGTGTCGATCAACAATTTTTATTGTCCTCGGTAATTTTAGTTACACATTCTCCTAAACAGAGCTTGTGGCCAAAACGACATATAACTCTTATCCAGAGGCGACGTACAGAATTGCTTTATTGTCTTTATCAAATATGATTTTCTGACTTAATGCCACAGAGATCAGATCTCTTCCCAATTCGGTGGACCTAAAAATGCAATCTTTTCAAATCAGACCTCAGCCACTGTCGTAAGTGGTCCTAGATCAGACGCTGGCGTTGTCATGGTTCCGTGTCGGCAAAACAACAATGAAGGATAATGACAGCAACAGCAGTGACTGCGTTCAGTGGAAAGATGGGAAACTGGTGATTTACTTTATATATTACAGGAATCCATTAAGGCAAACTTGGAAACTTCTTACTGGCATGTTGTGTTCTGCTGTTAACCCCTTAAATAAAATGTATAAAAACAGTTATTAGAAGATGTTTAGATATTATCAGAAGTTGTTTGTGAAGCTTCTAGCTTCACTTCTGCAACGAGCATCATTGCAAAATTGCAAAACGTTGACCAGTGTTGACCAAGTTGATGGAAACCTGAGCGAAATTCTCACTAACCAGCAGGACTCAGTGATCACAATCCTCTTGAAAATTGTTTCTTTGTCCCGCAAACATTTTTGTCGCCTCCCAGTACAGACCTCTAGTCTCAAACAAACGCCCTGTCAACCTTTCTGTCAAGTTCTCTTTAATAAAAACAAACAGTGCTCCTCCTAATCGTGTGTATTTATATTTGTTTAGTCTAATAAAGACTTTGAGAACGCTGTTGTGTTTCTGAATAACTCCTCTGTGACGAGACTCGGTGACTGTAACGCAACATTACAAGAACCTCCAGAATCCGAGGGAGCTCAAATGTCATCTATTTACTGAAAAGAAATGAAAAAAATCGTAATTGTTACATTTTGTTATATACATTATTATATACTGTACATAAAATGAAATGATCTGGGACCTTTTAAGATGGATGTAACAGAGTATCTGGAGATTATTTCAAAATGCAAGATGATTTCATTTGTTTAAACCTTTTCACTGTTTTTTATTTTGTAACATGTCCTTCTATATCATGTCACACTGCAGTATGGGATGGATTTGCCTTTATATATATATATATATTAGTATCTCACAAAAGTGAGTACACCCCTAAGTGAAAATGTCCAAATTGGGCCCAATTAGCCATTTTCACTCCCCGGTGTCATGTGACTCGTTAGTGTTACAAGGTCTCAGGTGTGAATGGGGAGCAGGTGTGTTAAGTTTGGTGTTATAGCTCTCACACTCTCTCATACTGGTCACTGGAAGTTCAACATGGCACCTCATGGTAAAGAACTCTCTGAGGATCTGAAAAAAAGAATTGTTGCTCTACATAAAGATGGCCTAGGCTATAAGAAGATTGCCAACACCCTGAAACTGAGCTGCAGCACGGTGGCCAAGACCATACAGCGGTTTAACAGGACAGGTTCCACTCAGAACAGGCCTCGCCATGGTCCACCAAAGAAGTTGAGTGCACGTGCTCAGCATCATATCCAGAGGTTGGCTTTGCAGAATAGACGTATGAGTGCTGCCAGCATTGCTGCAGAGGTTGAAGGGGTGGGGGGTCAGACTGTCAGTGCTCAGACCATACGCCACGCACTGCATCAAATTGGTCTGCATGGCTGTCGTCCCAGAAGGAAGCCTCTTCTAAAGATGATGCACAAGAAAGCCCGCAAACAGTTTGCTGAAGACAAGCAGACTAAGGACATGGATTACTGGAACCATGTCCTGTGGTCTGATGAGACCAAGATAAACTTATTTGGTTCAGATGGTGTCAAGCATGTGTGGCGGCAACCAGGTGAGGAGTACAAACACAAGTGTGTCTTGCCTACAGTCAAGCATGGTGGTGGGAGTGTCATGGTCTGGGGCTGCATGAGTGCTGCCGGCACTGGGGAGCTACAGTTCATTGAGGGAACCATGAATGCCAACATGTACTGTGACATACTGAAGCAGAGCATGATCCCCTCCCTTCGGAAACTGGGCCACAGGGCAGTATTCCAAGATGATAACGACCCCAAACACACCTCCAAGACGACCACTGCCCTGCTAAAGAAGCTGAGGGTAAAGGTGATGGACTGGCCAAGCATGTCTCCAGACCTAAACCCTATTGAGCATCTGTGGGGGAGCGCAAGGTCTCTAACATCCACCAGCTCTGTGATGTCGTCATGGAGGAGTGGAAGAGGACTCCAGTGGCAACCTGTGAAGCTCTGGTGAACTCCATGCCCAACAGGGTTAAGGCAGTGCTGGAAAATAATGGTGGCCACACAAAATATTGACACTTTGGGCCCAATTTGGAGATTTTCACTTAGGGGTGTACTCACTTTTGTTGCCAGCGGTTTAGACATTAATGGCTGTGTGTTGAGTTATTTTGAGGGGACAGCAAATTTACACTGTTATACAAGCTGTACACTCACTACTTTACATTGTAGCAAAGTGTCATTTCTTCAATGTTGTCCCATGAAAAGATATAATAAAATATTTGCAAAAATGTGAGGGGTGTACTCACTTTTGTGAGATACTGTATATAAATTAAGAGTCAGGACTTTTCCTATATCGTACACTCAGATAGAGAAGACGTTGTAATGCAATAAGAGAATTGTGGACAGTTCACAGTAAAATCATTCATAAGTGCAGGCAAACAGGCCGAGAGTGGAAGCAGAAGAAGAACTACACTGAGGAGATTCATGATGGGATGGAAGCAGACGTAGACAAGGAACACAATGTACACTGAACGATGAGTGCAGGAGAGTCTCAGAGTGTCAGAAACTTTATATAAGGTGTTACACCTTAAGATATACATAAGATCATTTCAATGCCATCCTGTTCCTTCCTGAATAGTTATCTATGGGTCACAGCCCATTTTGGGTGCGAGGTCTTTTAAACATTGTTGCTTAAGATTATAAATAAAATCAACATTTTAACATTTGGCTATGGGTATGTTACATTTGAAACAGCCACAGCCTTATTCCCAAGATTCAAATTTCCCCCCGGACACCAATTTCAGGCGTGATGCGTATCACCCGAGAGTACTTACAGATCCCCGATGATAACCATTCAACATGGTGGATCGCAAGCGTTTTGACAATCTGTGATGTTCGTGTGCAGGTAAGTTACACCATGGTCAAGGCTCAAAACTAATTGGACAATTGACAGATAAGCAGTTTCATGACCAGGTGTGGCCTGTTTCTCGTTATGTCATGACAAATTAAGGAGATAAAAGTTCTGGAGTTGATTCCAAGCATTGAATTTGCATTTGGTAGCTGTTCAGGAGAACTCTTAATACGCGGTCCAAAGAGGTGTCGATGCAAATGAAGGAGTCCATCATTAGGCTGAAAAAACAAAACAGACCTATCAGAAAGACAGCAGAAACTTTAGGAGTGGCCAAATCAACAATCTGGTACATTTTTAAAAGAATGAATGCACCCGCAAGCTCAGCAACAATAAAAGCCTTGGAAGACCACGGAAGACAACTAAAGTGGATGATCGCAGAATTCTTTCCTTGGTGAAGAAAAACCCCCTTCACAACATCTAGCCGAGTCAAGAACACACTGGAGGAGGTAGGCGTATCATTGTCAAAGTTTACAATCAAGAGGTGCCTTCATGAATGTCAATACAGATAGTTTACCTCAAGATGTAAACCGCTGATAAACTTGCCTGACCAGTTCTGGAACAAGATTAACTTGTACCATAATCATGGGAAGAGAAGAATATGCATAAGGACAAGAAGGGCTCATGCAAACATACCACATCATCTGTCAAACATGGTGGAGGAAGTGTTATGGCATGAGCATGTATGGCACGCCAATGGAACTGAGTCGCTGGTGTTTATTGATGATGTGACTGCTGATAGAAGTAGCAGGATGAATTCTGAAGTGTACAGAGCTATACCATCTGCTCAGATTCAATCAAACGCTGCAAAACTGATAGGACGGCACTTAATTAATAATAATTTGTTACATTTATATAGTGCTTTTCTAGACACTCAAAGCGCTTTACATGGGGGGAAATCTCCTCAACCACCACCAGTGTGTAGCCTCCACCTGGATGATGCAACGGCAGCCATAGTGCACCAGAACACCCACCAGCTATTGGTGGAGAGGAGAGATATAGGCAATTCAGAGATGGAGATTATTAGGGGGCCATGATAGATAAGGGCCAATGGGGCAATTTCACTAAGACACCGGGGTGATACCCCTACTCTTTACGAGAGGTGACCTGGGAATTTTAATGACCGCAGAGAGTCAGGACCTCGGTTTAACGCCTCATCCGAAAGACGGTCCTCTTTTTACAGTGTAGTGTCCCTGTTACTATACTGGGGCATTAGGACCCACACAGACCACAGGGAGAACACCACCTACTGGCCTCCCTAATACCACTTCCAGCAGCAAACTTAGTTTTCCCCCCAGGAGGTCTCCCATCCAGGTACTGGCCAAGCTCAACCCTGCTTAGATTCAGTGGGAAACTGGGCAAGAACTGCAGGGTGATATGGCACTACACAGTACAGATGTGAGGTTTTGCTAGCTAGGATATGTAAACTCGTGCACTTAACTGTAGTTGTCTTTGAAAACTTACTAAGTTTTTTGTTTGTTTGTTTGTTTTATATCTACTTACAAATTACTGCTCATCAGCATTCAAGTGTATAAGGCTCACTTACTATTGGATTGGAGCGTGGTCACCAATAGGGGGTGGGGTTAAATTCTCAGGATCCGTAAGTCCAATTGATGTCCTGCATCGTTGTGCTAATCTGTAGATTGTATTCCTAGTGATCACTAAACAAAAATGGCCACCAGGGCAATATTTGTGAAGGTGTTTGGACCCCACAGATCGCAGCTTTATTTGATATTGTGTTCCTTTATTTTGTCTGCAAATTCACAAGACACAACAACAACAACAACAAAACAAAATACAAAAACAAAATAAAGAATGCGCCGACGGCAACTTTATTTCGTGTGTGATGTGATTTTGGCACTGTTGTGGTTCCCAGTAACGTTTGGAACTCACTTATTTTGATTTCAGTCGCGTTCAGTTGACGTCTAGAGGATCTGCAAAACTCCCTTTGTGTCTGTGTAAACAATAATCGGTGAAATGTTAACATCCACCATCGCGAGGCAATGTCAGACATCTCTCTCTCTCTGTCTGTCTGTCTGTCTCGCTCTGTCTCTCACAGTACAGTGGGATCTTCTGCCACACGGGTCTTGAAGAGCGTGATCTCGTCCAGATGGCAGAGCGGCATTTCCCTGATCACGTTCCCCAAGTCCTCATGGAGAAGCGGGTACACCACCACGCTAAGGGCTGGACGGGATGCAGACAAACTAGAGGAAGAAAGTGACAGCTTTGTTCAACACTAATAGTTTCATTGCTGAGCTACTAGCAGAAATGAGATTTCCCACCGGGTAGGATTTACTAAATTAGGTTCTTCAAGCGCAATTAATAAAGCCGGACTGAGATGTTGGAGATGATTGCGTGCTCCTGTTTTAATTGGAAAGGGCAGATATATCGAGAATTGAAACCTCGATCAGCGAGATGCGAACGGTACGGATGCCTGGACAGGACAACTTTTAAAAGTATCGATAGTATACAATCAGAAAAAAAAATAAATTTGTCATGCCAAACATTGTTTCAGCCTTTTCTGGCCACAAGATTCAGAATCAGGAAAGCTGAAATCTGATTGGCTCTCTGCACTTCCGTGTATATAGGTCAGTGTACACAGCCTTTTTAAGAAATTCGAAAAATTTATTTAAATGTATAATATCTGTATATGTGTGGATGAGGACTTTAGTATAAAACAGTGAATGTGGTACATACTGAAATGTTTAAACACTATCAATGTGCATCGTGTTTATCTGGTAAAGAGAGAAGTGCGCGGACTAACACCAACCCGTCCAGCAGTGTTTTCTGCAGTGTTTTGCAGGCCACGAGGGTGCCGCCCGTGAACATGTGGAACATGATGACGTCCTCGCAGTGCTGCATGAAACCGACGGCGGCCGCATGCTGGAACGTTCCGTGGCGCGAGACGAGACAGAAGCGCTGGAGGAGGCGGCAGTGGGCGAGCGCGTCGAAGAAGGCGGCGTTGGCGCTGAAGTACGGCTGCTCCAACCTGTCGTGTCATACGCAAAAACACACACAGCATCTATGATGTGTGCACTAAAGGATCAATCAATCTAGTGCAATAAATCTATTCTGCTCCTCAATAGACTTAATAATTAAGATTTTGTGTGTGTGTGTGTGTGTGTTTGTGTGTGTGTGCGTGTACCTGAACTCCCTGAGCTGTGTGGAGTGTTTGAGCACCTCCTGCAGAGCCGGGGTGTAATTCACAGTCTTTAAGGACCCGAGGTTGGCCAGAGATAACGCCTGAAGGTCCTTACACCCCAGAACGAGCTGTACGAGTCCGGTACCCTTCAGGACCCCAGGCAGGTGAGCTAAAGTAAGCCTGCGCAAAAAGCGGAGCTTCCCCAAAGCCGCCAGCTGGGCATCTCCGACCTGGAAGGACCAGGGGCAGGCGGCGGGATCCTTGCGCATTGCTGGCTCATACCTTGGCATGGCTGACAAGAACCCTGTTCCAATCAGCTCCAGCTCAACCAGATACGGGCAACCATTTATTAGCGGGCGCAGGAGGGACTCTGTTTCACCTTCCTGTTCTGCCTTTAGACCCCCTGTGCTGTCAAACATCGGCTGGTAGGCTGGAACCCCGATGCGACGATTCTTCTTCAGCCCGAGTAGCAGGGACTCAGAGGACAGTTTTGTAGCCAAATCCGGCTTGTTGGCTGTTACGGGTGGCCCTTGGGACAGCGCGCAAGCAGGCAGTGCTAGCGAACAGAGACGACTAAGATATCCGAGAGCCCCACAGAGATGCCCGTCGAGATTTTCCGGAGTGGTATGATGGTAGTGTGTGGAGGACAGATTGAAGTGGGTAAGTTGCGGGCATGATTCAGTAAGAGTCCTGATGCCCTCGGCGTCCACTTCCTCCTCGGTTTTACCGCGCAGGTTGAGGCTGCGCAGTGGTGAAAGTTCGCAGCCGGCACCCAGCAGCACACACAGTGGCTCGAATCCCGGAGCCGCGCACCGTGATACGTTCAAATAGGTTGGACATCCGTATCCCAAAACCCGCCTCAACGTGGCGCCGTCTAACCACGTCTGAGGAAGCTGAAAAGCACTGATTGCACTCCCGGCTGATAAGATGCCCTGAGTTAGTAAACCTGCGGATGCAGGAATGGGTGGAGCAGGACCGGGCATGGCAACAACCAACCCAGTGAGGCCCTCGGGTACGCGCATGCTAAAAGCGGCCAAGTAAAGACTAAGCAGCGCGCGGTTGACCTCTCCGGGTGCCAAGCGTGCAGAGAACCAGTGGAGATTGTGGTAGCGCGGCACACTGCTTTGCCCCACTATCAGCTGGAGGTGCGCGCTGGGCTCGTGCCAACCCTCAGCCACTTCCAAGTACAGACTCAAGCTCTGTAAGGCACCGCAGCATGGCACGACACCATACGAGGGCGTCAGGAGGGTCTGTTTCAGCTCGCTGAGCCGTGCCAGGGCCGTTTTGCCCTCAGAGCTCAGCTGCTGCAGGTCAAATCCCGTGCCGATGTCCAGCGCCAGCGAGCGCAGCAACCGCAGCGAGCCCAGAAGACGCGAGAGACGTGCCGGAGTCACACGCCAGCCTGAAACGTCTAGCCGGACAAGTCCGACACAGCGGGTTACGACATCCAACGTACTACCGGCCAACCAATAGCAGCCGCTCGCATCCAGAGTTTGGACGTCAGCGGACAGCTCCTTCAGCATTCTCTTCACAGCTTCATCAGACGCCTGAGAGAGATGAAGGAAAAATAATAAACCGATGTTTAAAAGTCGAAAAGGCAAATAATAATCAAAGCTTATCCGACTTTCAGTACTCACTCGGTACTCTTTCTGGAGCCGTATGTGAGAAATCAGGCTCTTGTCTTGACACAGAGTCTGAAGTTTCCGACACACGCGACTCACGCTGAGCACCAGGTCGTAACTGGGGATGTAGCTCAGGATGTGCAGTAAAATCTCGTCGGAGAAGTCGGAGATGGTGACAGAGGATTGAGAAATACTCTCCGGAGAGCACTGGGCCTGAAGAGCGAGACAGCACAGACATGCAGGGGCTGAGAGATATGATTATGAGAAATTACATTTACACAACTTTCACACTTCTCGTGAACGTCAGCCAATCGAGCCGATACATGTTTTAGTTTCGCACAAGCCCGTCCCTCCACATAGCAGCTGAGTCCCAGGTGGGGGCGGAGCTAATTTCAGGGCCAGAAAAATGTCAACAATAACCAAAAATAAATAAAAAAAGACCAAACTAACTGCATTGCAAGCGCACGCTTACCTCAAATGACATTTTCACTATCTGCTAACTCCGTGCACGACTGTACACGGAGGGCAGGTTGCACTACTGTAAATATTGTGTCTTTACATCTTTATAATTTCCTGTTTGCACATATTTCTTGCTCGCCCCCCCTCAGCTGACTTTCCTATATGGTGTGTGTGTGTAATATATTTATCTTTCTCATCATTTACATCACTGACTCAAGTGTGGAATTTTAAAATCAAGGTATCCTCAATATTTCTGAATGAACTGTTAAAAAAAACAATACCTATGGGATTACAGCTGTATTATAATGACTAAAATGAAACACTAGGTGTCAAGTTCATTATTAACTGTAACGGCTGCTAGTCAGATATAAACTCGCTAACTGCTACCTACCGGTTCGATTGGGTTCTCCATGTCGTTTTTTTATTTATTTATTTTATTTTATTTTTAGGTCACTTCATACACGCACATATATATATATATATATTATATACAAATATAAACTCATTCTAAAGTTGAAAAAAATAATAATTTAAATTTTGTGATAATATTTACTCGTTAACACCATAACTAGTGGTTCCGCGGTTCTCTCGGCGGTAGGAACGTATTTACAGACGTACCAACTTCCGGGAGGTACATCGGAATTCCTTCCCCCATTTGTTAGCGTAGTTTATTTATTCATTAACTTAAAATAAACCAATAGTCCTTGCAAACACGCTAAAGTGACTAACCCTGAATGAAAGATAGTCCCAAGTACTTCGAATAATTACATTTGTATAGTGATACCTGCTTAGTGTTTTTATTTTTTAGTACTTTTAGCGATGGCTAGCATGGTTCGATTCCACATCGCTCCCTATTGAGTACACTAGTGCACTATATATGGCACTGCAGCCGTTGTGTCAAATCATTCTGCATATAAGTAGTGCACTTATAAGCGGAGTAGAGAGACGTTTGAGAGTTGGCCCATCTAGACGTGAGGTTTTTACTAAACAAATGTTCATTTAATGTGAATGAAGGTTTCAGAATAATATAACAAAGAAATAAGGGAAAACAGAATAAATAAAACTGACCCCAGAATGTAAATTTGTTTTGCACATATACCAGGCAGTTAGGGAGAAGAAATAATAGAGATGGGCAGCATGTTTTCTTTCATAAAACTGTGATATTAAACTGTATTAAGGATTAAAATTATGCTACACAAAGCTCTGATTGGTCAGAAGGTGCTGATTATTTTTCTATAACAGTAGTTCCGGCTGTAATTCAAATCACAGGTTTATATTAATGCGCTCATTCGATCATTTCTATAGTAACAGCTCATTCACAGGGACGAGTACAAAAGACTCTTTACATAATCTAAGCCTAATAAATAAATAAAGCGATTAAAGGCATGATGTTGTTTGACAAAGAAAAACAAAGATGATATGGTAATGTTTTCTCTGAGGAGATTTGTGGAAGGAGTCTCCAGTGCCAGTGCTTTGTATGAAATTTTACCAGCACAGTAACATGACAAGCTGCATTTGGGGGGGGGGTCTAAT
>CM042552.1:20536568-20576568 GCA_023630585.1 Cranoglanis bouderius
CTTTAAAATAGAATAAAAATCTAGTTATGATCATAACAATCGCTAAGAAAAACTATATAAAGCGCGTCTTACCGATGAATTAAAGGTTTAGCAGAAATGTAGCTGTAATAAGGAGCCCTCCTTTTCAATGCACAGAAAAACTCGCTGTAGCGTCTGCACCGGGACGGCGCTGCTTTTATACCCGGTACAGTGGCCGGCAACTTCCATATAAGGTAAACTTTCGGCATCGCATGATCTGATTGGCTAGCCGTCACCCAGTTGGCGTGTTTCAGGCCCATTGCTTGAAATTCAAGTTAAGAGATGAGTTGTGTGGTGGCGGTGACACTGATGAAAGCGAAAGGAAGATAAAAAAAATAATAATAAAATAAAAAGACACGATTTGTGCAGAATTATACAATAATATATATATATATATTTAATATTCTCGAAATGTATATACTTCAGGTGCATCTTACTAGACTTGCTGTTGTGATGAGCTTTGACTAACCAGGCGTAAACATTATGATGCTAAATAAGAGCTCGTTTAGCTAAATATGACGCCAGGTTATAGAGAATGAGCACAGTGTTGGTCTTAATCCGCATATAATGAAGTTAAGCGACTCGTTTTCATCCTAGAACGGGGATTTGCAAGCGCAGGAGTTTGGAATATATATTTTCAGTGAAAATCCCTTCCGTGAAAGAGTCGACTCCTGACTCGTCCATCCATAACGGCTCTTTATAAATGCAATTCATTTCCTATATATAACGATCAAGCAACTACGTTTCAGGTGGGGTTTTTTTCTTCAGCAAAACAGCACAGCAATAATAATAATAATAATAATAATAATAATAATAATAATAATAATAATAATAATGCAAAGTAAAAGCTCCCGGTATTGTCTTGCGCGCTGATATGGGTCACTTCCGGGTTTAAAGCCACGTGGGCGTGGCTGATTCCATTCATTTGTAAAAAGGACATTATACACTATTGTATTAAATGACTATATGCATTAATATGCATGCCCTATGACGAAAATAAACCCTGCACACGTGTGCTATATTGGAAACAGTTTTTAATCTTTTAAATATAAAATTATTATAATCACAGGACATCAGTTCTATTTATGTGGTAGTTCTATTCATGTGAATGTGCTGCATCCACACCCCATTCGTGTATTTCAGGATCCTAAAAACTAAACAGTCATAATTTGGACCAGACAGAGGTGTGTTGAATGATCAGGAGGAATTCATGCTCTTCCAATGTGTTAAAAAATGTCATTCTTTGTGCTGAGGTTAACTTGATGTCCATTAGAACGGTTCATTCTTCCACCAGCGAGCGTTTGTCACGGTGCTTTTTAATTCTCAGAGGTTACTGATCAGAAAGCGTTGATTTGTCTGTGAATTCAGATTACAGATTTATAATAATGCCCTCGTGTTAATATGTTATTGTTTCTATGGTAACAGCTCTTTAACAGGGACTTGTACAGCACACGATATACGTACACGATCTAAACCTGATTTTAAAAAAAATCAAATAAACTGATTTTAAAAACGTGTTGTTGCTTAACAAAGAAAGACATATCGATCGACAGTTTAGAGCTGCTATAACATAAGTGATAACATGAACTAACTTGTTGTGCGGACATATCAGAACATTAAACGTAACTATAAACGGTTAAAAAGTATCATGTGCCTTTCTTTCATAAATTAAAAATTGTAATTAAAGGCAAATTGCTGTATAAAAAGAAAAAAAAAAACTTTATTAGTGGAAAATAATCAGCTTTGGAGAGGTAACCATAACTCTGTTAACTCCTATTAACAGCACATAAGTGTCCTTAAAGGACTTTTTTAAAATCCTGTTAGTCAGCACAGATTTTTCAAATATTTTGCTATGCTGTGTAAAAGAATTTGTTTTAAAAAATGTATATAAATCAAATGAATTATTATTAGTGTAGTAGTGATGGTCTGTTATTACTATTAGTGGAAAATGTAACGTATGCATTACAGGATTAAAGTTGCCGTGGCAGGCCTCATGATACACATAAAATATGACAACGATCTCAACATTTAAAAAAAAAATCACAGATAATTGATGGATTAAGAGCTAATGAATCGCCCTAGCTTCAGTTTAACCACCATCAAGATGACTTCTGAGGTTCTTACCATGCAGATCACTGTTAAATTATGTTAAAAATGTATGAGGAAAGAACGTTCTGGAATTATGACCTACAAAAAAAAGAAAAAAAAAAAGGAAAAAAATCTAATTAAGTAGTTTACATTAACTGTGGCTAAGACTACACAAGGTCTGATGTGCTATGTGTGGAATGTTTACTACGCGTGGCATGGTATGCTGAAAAAAAAAATCAACCTCTAACTGCCTTGGAAACTTGGAAAGCAAGAATTTGTGTCTTTAATGTGTTTCACTTTAGTGTTTAAACAAATTTCAATTCAGAATTCATATCTAAAATGTCTTGCTTTTGCATCAGTCTGATTTTATTTGACATAGTTCCACTAAAACTTGTTACAAACTTGTTTTCATCTTAGTCGACTCATACAGACATCAGTAAACATCCTTTACATAGATTCTCACCTACTGCTCCACTAACGCAGTCTAAATCCAAACAAAGCAGAATAATTATATATATATATATATATATATATATATATTTCTATTTTTTAAAGTTAATAAAGATCTGTATATTTCCAACTCTAGCCGTTTTGAGACCAATACTTTTTTTTTTTACTGGATATATTTTATAGCTTCTTCTATTTATTTATTTTTAAATAATAAGCTGAACAGAGGGCGAGGCATGATAACTAAGGAAGTTAGAAGGTCAAGATTCATGCTTCATGAAGTAAGTCAAATGTTATGTTTGCATGTACGTTATTCAAGCAAACATGCCATGCCCTTGGCAGAATCACATCCTGCATCATACACACACACACTGACTCAGACGAGCAGTTTAGATTCAAACCTGAGAGATAATGCCAGCTGTAATGATTATGCTAATTGACCAGATTACTGATTCAGCGTCTGTTGACCTGTAATGAAGTCACACCGATGACTAACAGCAATGCTATATCTCTTTAAGAATGGGGATTGGCTTTTCGTTAGCATTCCCTTTATGTTTGTATGTGAATGTGTGTGTGTGTGTGTGTGTGTGTGTGTGTGTGTGTGTGTGTGTGTGTGTGTGTGCGTGCATGCATCCAAGTATGATAGGTATTCCACAATCTGTTTTGGTATGTGTTGCAGTTTCAGGGTTCTGTGATAATGTCATCCAGTATACATGTGTGTGTGTGTGTGTGTGTGTGTGTGTGTGTGTGTGTGTGTGTGTGTGTGTGTGGGAGTAGGCTGGTATCAGCACACTGCATATCTATATTATGGCAATAACTGAAGGCCTGAAGGCCTTTTAAGGATTTTTTTCAAGAAGGGCGAGGCACAAGAAAAGTCATGAAGCAAATCTGAAATAGGAACCTCCTCTAATGTTCCTCTCTTGAAACAAAAGAGGAAGTTGGGCTTCCACCCCAAAAAGCTAAAAATGAATACACAGCATTCTGTAAACAGTTCTTTTTTTTCCCCTTTCTTTCTTTTTTTTTGACAATCCTTAACCTTTTAATCACACTACAATAGTGGACTGACCTTTATATCCTGTGCCTCCTCATGCACACTTCCCAAAAAACACACAAATAAATCCTTGTTTGTGCAGCAGAAGTGGAAAAAAATACTGAAATTCTTTACCTGAGTAAAAGTGCAAGTACTCTATATCAATCTAAATAAACATTCTGGTAAAAATTGAAGTTCAAATTCTTCACTTGAGCTAAAGTATAAAAGTATGAAAGGAAATGTACAAGGAAGATTCACAGAGGAAAAAGGCAGACGTCTGCCTCAACTTCATATCACAATGATTTTAATTACTGATTAAATAAGTGTCTCTTTCACCAAGCTACTGAAGAATGTGCTAAAACATTAGCTAAGCCTAACCACCTAACACCATTATTCCTAACCTCTCACGTTAGCTGGAATGATCAGGGTTGCCAGAGTTGGTTTATTTATTTATTTATTATTATTATTTTTTTTTTTTAAAAATATTTTGCCTCTGTGAATAACTTTTATTAGTTTTAAAGCAAATAATTGAAAGTTAAATCTAATCACTTTCTGCAAATATAGGCTATGGCAAATAAAGGGAAAGTGTAAGTGTAGACAGTGTGTGTGTGTGTGTGTGTGTGTGTGTAAGATATATTGTAAAGATTTGGAAAGGGAAAGGGGGATAAAGTCTGCACATCAGAAATGCGTGTACACCACGGTGACCTTGTTTCCCACATAAAGCCTGAGGCTCAGTTTACTTTCAGGCCTTTTTGTGTGGAAATTTTGCTGAGCCCTAGCAACCCTGTGCGTTATAAAACCCCTGACAATAGAAACTAACTGAATGTTAATTGCTAAGCTATTGTAATAAGTACAAAGTGCACGTAGCAGCAGATCGAGCTCATCTCATCTCATTCTCGCTGTCACATCTGTTAAAGTTGAGTTTTGACAGGAATTTAGATCCATGGAGCTGTCTAAAGCTAAATTAGCCTTACTATATATTAGTGGGGTAGACCTACTGAGAAAGACCATCGCTTCCACTCTACATGGAAGTGAAATATGTAGTTACTTCTCCAAAGCAGAAAATGAATCGATGCAGTCAACAAAACCTACACAGGGGACTTTAAAGGGGACTTGGTCAACGTTAAATATTACTATAAATGGATCAAACGTATGACGTGTCCTTCATTCATACACAGATACCCAAACCTGGTCCAGGAGTACCCATTGTCCTGTAGTTTTTATCCTGTTCAAACACACCCACTTTAACTCATGAAGACCTGCTAATTAGCAAAGTTGTTGAATTTGTTGGGAGCAGAGAAAATAAAATGTGCAGGACATGGAGTGCTCCAGGATCAAGTTTGGAAACCTGTGCTTTATTGTTAGTGTTGGTTACTGTGGTACAATAACCTAACAGTAACCTCACTTCACACTACACACCGCATCGTACCACCCCGTCGTTGATTATTTTCCTCTAACAGCACATCGCTAAGTGTTTTTTTCATTATATAGCTACTGTATGTTGCAGTGGGAATATGCATAGCACATTTTTGCTGTTTGTAGGCTGTTCATGTCAATTATTTACACGAGTGTCAGTGATGTGTGATAGAACACAGGCTTCAGCTTCTGCTGTAGACGTAAATTCTGTTTTGCAGTTACTCTCAGCCCTTACAAACGTTAGACATCTCATGAAGGATGTAGCCATGACCACTTCATTACAGACCACACGGAATAATGAAAACGGAAGAGGTTTTTGATTTTGTCGAGAATAACTACACACAAGTGATCTAAAATAGCTCTGCCTCCCAAAAATTCATTTTCTATAGACCTTGGAGGAATCAGAATGCCCAGAAAGTGACTTTAAATGGGAACGCGATTTGCTTTAAGGGTTACTGTCTCTTTAAGAGAAAAAAACAACAACTACGGCTCAGCTGAAGACCTATGCCTTTTATGGCGATTGCTCAGCGGGTCACGTGACGCGGAGAGTCGGAACGCCTGTGTCACATGATTTAAGAAAGCGGAAGTGAAAAAGTGAACATTCATTCTCAACATATTTCGTCCGAAATTAGTTTTACTACCATTTATCATTATTTTTTATATGTGTGTGGTATACATATGCACATAGTTAAATAATTTAGTTCATAATACACACATGCATTATATTTTATACATCTTATACATTTATAAAACATATAATACAATGCTCATATATAATCTGTATAAGCCATTTATGATATTTCAGTGTAGTAGTGGGGATCAATGAATAGCTATTGCCTTATAAGGCAACAACAGGCCACAGGCACAGAAAAGGAGAAAAGGACAATCAGGAAGACAGGCAGGTGGAGGTCAGTGATGCCACCTCTCCTCATTAGGTACAGGTGACTGCAAACCCCCTATAAGGTAGAAACTCGGCTACGGGTTTTAGGGCGGGTCCATTGTGATCAATCACCAACATCCCAGCCAATAGAAGCACTCCATTTGCAACCTTGGACAGGTGTAGTATTGGCTAAATAAGGCAAAGAGGAAGGATTACTGCCTTTTAAAGAATGAGAACGTCACAGCGAGACACACACACACACACACACACACACACACACACACACACACAATTGTCTAAAATAAAAATGCTTGCACAACAAAAACACTTCTCTATTCTTGTTGTAATCCACATATCTATTACAGAGAGAGAGAGAGAGAGAGAGAGAGAGAGAGAGCGGCGTTGTTAACTCAAAAGGTGACTATAAATCGATTGATGATGTCATATACTAATTTGCGTATTTGTGGTCATGATCATTTGCATATCAACGTGTGTTACCTGAAGAAGTAGAACTGAGATTTTTAGCATATAATTAGAATCGAGTTTTTATCAGAACGAACAAAGAAGTCGGCCATGTGCTTTAGAAAAGGATTCAATATCTTCTGACCAATCAGATTCAAGAATCCAACAGCGCTATTTGGTATAAAAGTCGGGCTCAAGTGTAAATAAGTCATAAAGTCATAACTTTACAAATTCTCGACAATTAACACAACTGATCTGAAAATGTTCTATATCTAAGGAATGGGTTAAAAAAAAAAAACAGTTATGTTAACTAACCAGGTGAACACCACCTCCATAATCAACAGTATACAGCAAACTAGCTAGCTAACTTAGCCAAATACTGTTGGTGTTTCATTAGCTTGCTAGGCTCATGTTAATTCGTACATATTTCTAGCGACATAGTTAACTACACATTATCTTGAGTGTTTCCTATTATTCCTATTCCGAATAGCACTTCGAGATATTTAATAAAACAGGCAATTACAACAAAAAGTAAAGTGTCAAAAGATCTGGCTAGCTAGGTTAGCTCACCGAGATAGCTAATGGTTTACTTGTACATGTACATGGCTTAAAGTCTTCCACGGTTAAATGTATTAATATATATGATTAAGTAACTAACTGATTAACCCCCTAAACTCTCAGCATACTTATTCAGATATTCAGTGATGCTGAAGACATCATTCGAGAGCTACTATGAATTTTTCACTGTTTATAAAAGTTCTGCTCTGAATAATAAAGTAATAGAATGGCTCTCAAAATGGCTGAAGGGGGAAAGAGTGATGTCAAATTGACTAGCGCATGGGAACGAGGTTACTATAAAGATGACCCTAATTCTGAACGTTCGGTCTCATTTATCAGCACAGATTGACGTGGAAATTTTTTTGTTGTTGTTGTTCTTCCTTATTCTCTTATTACCTAAGGCTCTTAAGGCCCGTGGATGTGAAATGTGAGAATTTAGTAGGCCACTGTGAGAAATCTTAATTTTAGGTCTGTCTCAAGAGACATGAAGCTTTTTTGATTCTGTCCCAGTTCCGGACAACGAATAAAGCCTGATAAATTAATCCTGTGGAAGCCGTCAGCACTTCAGAGATATCGATTACCTGGTTCAGGTGTGTCTGTGTGTGCATTAGTCAGTATTTGTAGTCATTTTAGACATTAGTCAGTATGTTCGAAGACCTCTGACCACTTAAATCGTAAGCAGAGCTATGAAGGTTAAGGTTCAGCTTAAAATTAAGGGCTGATAGTCCGCAAAACAGTATTCCTTCTGCCAAAGTACAAGTCTGTGATACTCGTCTTACACAAGAGTTAAATATATTCATGCTGTCGAATTGTTAATCATTATTAATGCCCTCATTCTACGTTATCGTTTCCATACTAACATGGACACCACAAAAACGGGTTGAAAATGTGTAATCGTTCATGTGGTGAAGTTTCCTTCAGGGTAAGGAGATGTTTATGTAGACGTTAGATGGAGATGGAGATGTTTATTTTAGTTATGCTGTCATAGCTAGTCTTACCAGAGTCCCTGCTTTCACTCACGCAAAGTACACTGTCCTTAACCATTACAGGACAATAAGCATACCTAATAAGTGCAGTTACACAACTGCACTATATGACCGTGTAGTATTAGTACATTTATAGAAGGGATTTATTTATTTATTTATAATCGCACTATCCGGTGTCACCCAGATGAGGACGGGTTCCCTTTTGAGTCTGGTTCCTCTCAAGGTTTCTTCCTCATATCGTCTCAGGGAGTTTTTCCTCACCACCGTCACCTCTGGCTGCTCATTAGGGATAAATTCATACATTTAAAATCTATATCCTGAATTTATATATTTCTGTGAAGCTGCTTTGGGAAAATGTCCATTGTTAAAAGCGCTATACAAATAAAAATGAATTGAATTCTCAAGACAGAGGAGTTTACACTTTGTGTGGTTTCGTGACATGATGTAACAAACAGCGATTTTTTTGTTTGTTTATCCAATTGCTGTGGTCTAAGGAATAAAACACTCAGGGACATGCCGTCATAGGAAAATAATCAACATCAGGGTGGTAACAGTAACTCTGCTTCATCACACCACTCCACAACAGCACTCCACCATGTGTTTTCTTGGGTTTCTTACTTAATCAACAATAATCAGATTCGATAATTCAACAGAAATGTGTTATAAAATTACATTTTAGAATTAAGTAGGCTAGGCTAGTGGGCTTTTTTTCTTCCGGGAGTGTACATTTTTTTTTTCTCCTGGCAACTGCTGACGTCAGAAGATAACGGTCACGCTGCGTCGATGCGCGCGCTGCGCGCTCACAGTAGCCTACAGATGATACAGCGCGCGCACCTGCTTTATACAGAGACGTAGAAATAAGAGGAAAGGCGGGGAGAAGAAGCTGGAAAACCATCTTTCTCCTTTTACCTCTATCTCTCTCTCTCTCTCTCTCTTACTCACACACACACATAGGCACGCGCGCGCACACCAGCACACGGACACGAGCGCGCGCAGAAAGCTGACGGTCACACCCACCCGGACTCCCACAAAAAGTCTCAAAATCTCTAAAAGAAAATGGCTTCAGGAGGTTTGGGAGAGAGTACACTCATCCAGCTCGGCCTGATCAATGCAGAAGACAAGTATTTAACCGCGGAGGCGTTCGGTTTCAAAGTGAACGCGTGCGCCACGTCCATGCGTAAGAAGCAGGTATGGACGCTGGAGCACGCGGACCAGGCGGGAGACTCCAGCTCGGTCCTCCTGCGCAGTCACCTGGGTCGCTACCTGTCCGCCGACAAGGACGGCAACGTGACGGCTGAATGCGAGCGACCCTCCCCGGACTGCCGCTTCTGCGTGGTGGCGCACGCCGACGGCCGCTGGTCTCTGCGCTCCGAGGCGCACGGCCGCTACCTGGGAGGCGCCGAGGACCGCGTGGTGTGCTCCGCGACCGACGAGAAGTGGTGCGTGCACCTCGCCATGCACCCGCAGGTCAACCTGTACAGCGTGGCGCGCAAGCGCTACCTGCACGCGCACCCCGGGCGCGGCGAGCTCGCTGCGGACCGCGATGCACCCTGGGGCGTGGGCTCCGTGCTCACCCTGGTGTACCGAGAGCGCCGCTACCACCTGCAGACCGCCGGCGGCCGCTTCATCGCGAGCACCGGCGCGCTGGTCACTGAGCCGCGCGACGACACCGGATTCACGCTGGAGTTCCGCGCGGGCACGGTGGCGTTCCGGGACGCCGCGGGGAGATACCTTGCGCCCTCCGGCCCGAGCGGCGCGGTCAAGGCGGGTAAAAGCGTCCGCGTGGGTAAAGACGAGGCGCTCGTGCTGGAGAGAAGCCGCGGACAGGTGGTGCTCACCGCCAGCAACGACAGGAACGTGTCCACGCGCCAGGGTGCGGCTTTTATTCACTGATAATAAAGTTATCAACTTTTACAAATATCAACCCTTTCATGCGTAATGTCCACCTCTCTCTCTCTCTCTCTCTCTCTCTCTCTCATACTTATGGACATCATTTTAGGAAAGTAGATCCTCCATAATCACTTCAGACGTCATTGTCATTAACCATCATTCTGATGTCTGTTGCCATTCTCAGTGTTTCCGGTAAATATCTTTACAATTTTTCTACATGAATTTTCATAAATTTCCACTATCAGGAAACACCCGGATAATGTAAACATTGCGTCTTAATAATTGATTTGCTAAAATATTAAATGATTAAATGTTATATTCCTCTAGCGCTCTTTCTGAGTGTAGAAGAACCATTTCTGTTTCACCAAATGACCTTTTAGTGGATACATAACTCAATAATCATTTTACTCACTAATATTCTTCATATGATTTGGAAGGTTCTTTGTGACAAAAAATAATTAAAGAATAAAGGATGTTTTGGAGATGTTTTTTTGTTTTTGTTGTTTGCAATAATGTTTTTTTTAAAAAAAAAAAAACTTTTAATTTCATATTGAGCAGTATTTTGTATTTTTATTTTTGCACACCAATACAACCATATATTTAAAAATAATACATTTTTATTTTTTTTGATGACTCATCCTGTACTAATCTTGTGCTCGTCCAGTTAAATGCTACCAAGAACGTATATGTTCTGCCCACAGGGGGCGTGTCTTTGAAAGACACACTGACTTATCAGTCTCATCAGGTGTTACTGTAATGTAATAACCTATTACCAGTACAAATCACCTTAGTTAAGTAGAGAAATATACCCCGAAAGAAAGCTCGTGATCAGACCTGCGTCTGAAATCCCTGTCTGATTGGTTTGTGGTGCGTTTCAGGCGTAGATCTGTCAGCCAATCAGGATGAAGAGTCGGATCAGGAAGTCTTCCAGATGGAGGTGGACCAGGAGACGAAGCGCTGTGCTTTCAGGGCCTGCAATGGGAAATACTGGAGTCTCACTCCGAGTGGAGCGATCCAGTGCACTGCGTCTGATAAGTAGGTAGCTAGAAATTGCAGTCCAATTTAACATGGCAGATAAATCTGTTACGTACGACAGACGCTCCACATATTGATTGTTTTCTATAAGATGAGGGAACGACTGTTTATAGGTGCTATAACGTAAATGAGAACAGGAACTAACTTGCTTTGCTGCAGTTCCACAACGTAAACAGTAACTCCACGTCATCTTACCATCAATGATTATTTTCCTGTAACAGCACACTCCCCCAAGTGTTTTATTCCTTACGTAACTTACATGGACATTATGCTAATCACTGCGCTCATTTATTATAGATCAGCCAGCTGCTTCTTTGAGTTGGAGTGGAATGGGGCGAAGGTCACTCTGAAGGCCAGTAACGGCAAGTACTTAGCAGCCAAGAAGAACGGCCAGCTGGCAGCCTCCGTGGACTCTGCAGGTGTGTGTGTGGGGAGTGAATACCCTAGACAAATGCTTGCAGTACTAAAATCAAGAGCTCTCGTTCTCTTTGACCACCGTGTTGTGATTGGTGTTGTTTGTGGTAACAGGTGAACAGGAGGAGTTTGTTTTGAAGCTCATTAATAGGCCGTTAATAGTCCTGCGTGGGGAAGACGGCTTCATCGGTTGTCGTAAGCAAGGCACCGGAACTCTGGACTCCAACCGTTCTTCCTACGACGTCTTCCAGTTGGAGTACAATAACAACGCCTACTGTCTCCGAGGTAAGGGGTTACTTTTTTTTGTTTTGTTCCTCCATGTTGGTTTCTACTGAGTTTTACTTTACTGGTTGTTTCAAACTGCTAATGTAAGATAAACTAGCCTAATCCAACTGGACCATGCGGTCAGAGGCAAAGATGGAAGTGAGTTTATTCAGTGTGGGCAATCCAAGATTTAAGGTTTAATGCATGGATCAATACACACAATGCAGGATAATCAACACTAAAGAAACGGTAACACAGGGACTAGTCAGAAAACCTGAATACACTTGGCAAGAAGAAGGGAGACAACATGGTATAAATAACCAAATTTATTATGGGCTGAAACACAGAACAGGTGCACACATTAGAGAAACAAAGCAATGATAAGATGGGGGCGAAACCAAAACAAAGTACATGCTAGCAACATTTGTGGTCAGAGCTTAGCGTCTTTTGACTTCAGTGGTGGTTAATCGGCCTGAAGGCAAGTCACCGCTCACTCTCTCTCTCTCTCTCTTTTTCTCGCTCTTTCTTTTAGACCCGACAGGGAAGTACTGGATGGTGGAGGCCGACGGTGTAGTCGTGAGCAGCAGCGCCACGCCGGTCTACTTCCTGTTTGAGTTCTGTGATTATAACAGAGTGGCCATTAAGACACAACAGGGCCTTTATCTGAAGGGAGACCATGCTGGCGTGTTGAAGGCTAATGTGCAGGGTATTGCTAATGCCACGCTGTGGGAGTACTAATACATAAACACACACACACACACACACACACACACACACACACACACACACACACACCTGACTGTGAAAGTAACTTACCCTACATTCACACTAGCAAGGGACAAGCGACTACTCATTTTCTACATACGTCTGTGACAGATTTCAACTTTAGTTCCTACCTGTAGTTAGTTCCCATTTACTGTTTGATGCTCAAAAATGTCAATCAAAAAAGTCGTTTTTGTTTAACTAGGTAGCTTTAGAGATACATAGCTATACATAGAAAAAAAAATGCTGGACAGGCCACGCCCACAAACGACAACAGTGGCAGTCGCTACACACCCATAAACGACAAACTACAGGCAACACTTGTCACTTGCTGGTGTGAACGTACGGCTATACAGCCTTCTGCTATCTTGTCTTGTGAACTATATAAGAACAAAGGACATGGCTATACATTTGTGGACGCTATAAGTACAAAAGTATGATACGTAACGTGAATACAAAGCTCAAAGCAACTAAATTAGCACACTGAAAAAAGCACACTACACACGAAACAAAGATGAACTGCACACTAAGATATTTCTGTATTAGATAACTAAAAATCGTTCTTATTAGCTACACATCGTCTGAAAGCGTACCGAGCTCATATCGAACTAAAACTCTCATCGTCAGCTTTTATAAGTTTGTAAAATAGAAACATGGATCTTAGGGGTGTAACGCCACTATGCTACTATCTGCGTCAGTGTCTGTATATGGATTCGGATTTAAACTGAAATGGGCGTGGCCTAAAAGGAAGTTGTTTTTTAAAGATGAAGCGTACAACTGCGCCAATGGAAAAACTGGAAAAGAATGTAGAAATGTGAACAGTTCCTCAACCTCAGCTACATCACTCCAGTTCATTCTTATCCAGTTACATCCCTAATGAATCCTTCATCTCGGACATATTCGCCTATAAACTGGAAAAAGTGCTTTAACCAGTACCCGATCATCCGGTTTGCTGCCGTTGCCTGACATTAATGCTAGCGTTAATTGCTGTAGACGATGATGTAAAGATGTAAAATGGCCTCGCTGGACTGGTCAAGGCTCGGACCATTTCACCCAGAAGTAATCTGCATGTATAGCGTCTGATGATGTACATCGCCTTTTTATAAACTGACTGTAAACTAGGTGCTAGTACACACTGGCTTCTAAGAAAACGCAATGGGTGTAATGCAACCCCATATGCTTGCAATGCTTTATGGGTAACAGGCACAGATCCTCAGCCACTAAGAAGAGAACCTTAAAAGACGTGGATGAGGTTAGTGTAAATCAGCAGCTTGTCCTTCAGAGATGAGGACTGTGTCCTGAACCAGAAACATTTTTAGCGTGAACGCCGGCTGCTGTAACGGGGTCGTGTTTTAAATAGCAGTGCTGAGACATAGAAAGCTCTAGAAAAACCACTGCTGTTCACCTGCACTTTCCTGGTGACATATACAGCCCTATACACACAAACACAAACAAAACACACACAAATCACACCCTAGATTTGTTTAACAGATACACGATGCAGCGGCGCTTTAGTGATTTAGTTTGTCCAGCTCTCTCACTTCCTGTGAGATATGTACACTCTGCTGAAACACATCGCTAACTAGCCGAGCCGAGTGTCCGCCGTCGGGCAGCTGGAGTCCAACGTCTCCGTCTCCGCTGCGTCGACGCTGGAGGATGCTGAACGTTGCCAGGAAAATGTTGTTGGTTTCGGGAGCTAAAAGCGAAACATGACTGTTTGAGATAACGATTTTGTCTGCTATTAAACATCGTTGTAACTGCGCTAGCTATAGCAATAACGATAACGATGTGACGTCATCACGACCGCTAACTTCTCACAGGAATAACGGAAAAAAGAAAACAGCACCAACCAAAACACAAATTAGCACCAGAAACACAAATATTTCAGTATAAACATATTTAAAGTGGAGTGGAGTTTAAGCTTTCGTTTAATTTGCACTGCTGTGTCTAAAAGCTTTAATCTGGTCTGAATGTACGTGTGGAAAAGTGATCGGTGCCTTTCTTATGTAAGAAAGTAGTATAGAAATGCTCTTGGGTTTTCTGTCTTCATTTGCTGTTTGTAAAGACAAATAAAGCTGGAGTCAAACTCAAAACAAGCTCTCTGTGTGCTTTCTGTATCTTTTGCTAGTCAGAGATTCATTTGTAAAGGCTTAGACTCGGGGATAAAATTCGTTCAAGCTAACAAGCTAACAAGGGTGTGTTCAAAACCGTCAGTTGGCGCTAGTACGCTAAGTGTTGCTAAGTCTTTGCTAACATGGACCAGCGGTTCAGTTCGTCTGAATTAGAGATTAGCATGCTAACATGACACAATGTCCCGCCCCCCCCTCTCTCTCTCTCACACACTCCTTCTTGTTCAGATGTATGACTTTTAGATAAAGTGTTGCCATGGAAACAGCAAGTGCAAAGTCACCAAAGTTGTGGGTGAGAAAGTACGGGTTTGCGTAACAAAATGAACAAACACACACACACACACACACACACACACACACACACACACCCCGTTTCTTCCTTCTCATTTGCTCTTACTTGAAGAGGTCGCATTGATAATATAGGCCAGGGCGTAACTTGAGAACTCTGCAATTCGACAATTCGAGGTCATGCATTTTCTCTGCAGTGAACACACACACACACACACACACACACACACACACACACACACACACACACACACACACACAGAGAGAGAGGGGAGGCTTGGCAGGAGGTACTAATGTCTAGCAGATGTGCATAAGAGTTAACTATAAAGCACCCTTCCCCCTGCACACTCATACATACACACCCGAGGAAACATATAGTGACGTTATCACACTAATATGACCCACACACACACACACACACACACACACACACACACACACACACACAGGAGACATAAAGGAGTGTCCAGATTCTAATTCATCTCCACTAAGAGGACATTTGCAGAGTCATCCTCATCCTCATCCTTACTACACACACGCACACACACACACACACACACACACACACACACACACACACACACACACACACACACACACACAGATTTTGGAGGAATTTGGTCACGTGCTGCCACCTAGTGGCTACATCCAGCTTGGACACTATAAATCCATTCAGGGCCGCTGTCAGTGAAGAGTCGGCTCCTTGAGTCGGCTCCTTGAGTCGGATCTTTTAGGTGAACGTCGAGAGTCGACTTAAACTTGTGTGTGTTTGATCTGATTTATTAATTAATTCGTTTATTTAAATTACTGTTTCGATCAATTAGAGCGAAACACACTAAGAAAACGAATTCCACAAAATAAGAAAGGTTTAAATTAAATAAAATTATATTGTGTTAAAAGGGGGGGGGGGGGGGGGGGGTGACGTAGGGGAGTGGTGTGTCATGGGAACACCTACTTCATTTTTTCATTGTTGTAAGAAGAAAATGTTTTCACTTTTTACTTTTCGTTAGGATTGTATAAAAAGTTCATTTAAAACATTTTTGCAGACCAAAAACAGTGGAATGAATTTTTAATGTTCTACATGTAAAAAGAAGTAGCAATAAATTAAACAAACAAACAAACAAACAAACCCACTAAACTAAAAGAAAACACTAAAGGTCAAAGTAATAATAATAAATGATAAAATAACAATGACAAATAATTATATAATTAAATAATTATAATTAAAAATAATTAGGCTTAAGGTTTTTATTAATAATAATAAATGTATAAAAAAACAGTTTTAATTAAAGGATGTAAACTGATTGCTCTCTTTCCATGATGTCATCTTGTTGGTCCTCTTCAGAACGTTCACCAGAACAGATGATGATGATGATGATGATGATGATGATGATGTGAGGACACACGATGATTCACGGTTGGTCAAATGTTGAAATTATACCTGATGTCCAAACTGACAGATAAACACAGGGAACCGTTTGATAGGTTTAAATGTGATGTGAGGATTGGAGCGGATTGTCGAATGCTGGTGTAGAGGAGTAATAACAGATCGGGGTTTATTTCCTCGTAATTCCGTCACTTCCAGCGATTGATCCTGAGGAGCTGCACGTAGGCCAGCGTCATACACACCACCACCATGCCCAACAAAGCCACGTGATTCTGCCAGAACCCCCAAGCGCTGTAGTCGATTCTCTGAGCCTCCAGGTACATCTCTCCTGTTAATCTTCAACACAGAAGAATGCAGGCAAATCGATACAAACCATAACAGCATTTTAGTCACAGATAGTTTGGAAAACTACAAACATTTACTGGTACGGTATGGTCTAGGAATGATCTTTTCAAACTTAGAGCTTGCAATAACACTTATTATAGTAAAAACACTTACTCTAGTTAGAATTCCTGTGAATATTTGCGTGGGATTTATTTTTAGGACAGTACGTACCTGGAATTGTTATTGTAAAACACCTGTCCTGTCATTTCGTTGATGGTTATAGCCTGGAAACACAGAATACAACCATAATACTGCATCATGTTTATCATAGCAAACTACGTTTAATATCTGCACTTCCTGCAGGAATATGTACATATCACTCTTAAAAATAAAGGTTCCACTTAGAACCAGAAAGCGTTTTTCAGCCCGATGCCATAGGAGAACCCTTTTAAGTTGTACAAAGAACCTTTTACTCTGAAGGTCTGAAGTGATCTATTCACTGGTGCTTCAAACAACCCAGAAACGGTTCTTCACAGCAGGGCCACAAGGAACCATGCTATCATAAGTTCTCTCTAAAAAAAACCCAAAAAAGCTTAGTTAGTGCTTTTAGGAACCAAATTAAGGTTCTTAACAGTGATGCCAGGAGAACCTTTTCCAGTCCCACAAAGAACCTTAAAGGTCTCACTTTAACCTGTTAATGGATGATACCATGAAGAACCAATACACTGCTCTGAAGAACGTATAATGAAACATAAAGAACTTCTCTTATCTCTAAAGAACCATATAACTCAACTCAAGAACCCTCTACAATGAACCATACGAGAACTCAAGAACTCTATACAAAGAACCATTGAAGAACATGGTGGAGTTACTGTTAGCACCAAAAAGTTGATTATTTTCCAATAACAGCACATCCCGAAGTGTTTTATTCTTCTTACACCATTTTTTATTTATTTTTTTTACATTTATTTAAGTACAACATTTTATACTTTTGATAAGGTTGCATTTAATATTAGTTCCTGTTAACACTTCACCTCTGGAGGTTCTGAGGCACTGACACTGGAGACTCCTTCCAAAAATGCTCTGAGATATTTGATCGTTTGTTTAGCTAAAATATTGAATTGCACCAGGACTGCTGAATAATAATAGACACTTTTAGAAGTATCACACTTTTCTTTTTTTCCTCCTCTTCCTCACGCTTTCCTTACGTTCAGTCCGTAGCGGAAGATGCTGATCCACTTGAGCCAGGACAGCCAACTCAGCATGGAGTTCAGATTCACCAGGAAGCCGCCGAATACCTGGGATTCGAGGAACGGAAAGATGAGGATCTTTAGTCTCATAATGAATACATATGGTATAGAAATCAAAGCCGTGCGATAAAGAAACAAAACGCTGACCATCATAAAGACGAAGGGCAGCGCGATGAGAATGTTGGCCATGGCGAAGGAGCTCACGCTGGCACTGACCAGGAAAGCCAGACTGACCGCCGCCAGACTCACCAGAGACATGGTCAAGGAGAAACACAGAAACGCCACGAACGCTGGCTTCAGCCCTGATCACACACATAATAATAATAATAATAATAATAATAATAATAATAATAATAATAATAATAATAATAATACCTGCTATGAACTATGGAAATAATTTCATTTCAGATGTTCAGTCGTACGTAAAAGAAACAACATTTAAATATACGAAGTAAATAAATAAATGTTATTTGAATAAATTTTTCCACATCTTTGACTCACCCATCATGTAATACGCGATGGCGGAGAAAACAAAGATGGGTATCATGCGGTTTGGTATTAAATCTACAAACACTTTGGACAGGAAGTACACAGAGGTTCGGTAATAGCCGCTCGAGTTCTCATGCCTGCGGATCACTCACACACACACACACACACACACACACACACACACACACACACACACACACACACACACACACCACTTACTGGGAACTAATTTGGCGAAAATGTAATGGCCCAGTCATTAAAATATCACACACTCACACGAACAGCGCTCTCTCGTTAATGAAGAGCTCCACCGCTGACAGGTTTGCAAACACCATGTTGATGATGAGAAAGAAGAACGCCCCGGTTCTAAAATCAGCACACACACACACACACACACACACACACACACACACACACACACACACACACACACACACACACGTTCATAATGCACGTGTTTTTTTTAACCGTTATAAAAGCACATATACATACAGTTATATATACAAATATATATAAAAAAGAACTGTCGGGTCTGATATGTGAGGAATAACACACTCGGGGGCATGCTGTTATCGGAAAATAATCACCGACTGGGTGGTGTGATGTGGCACAACGTGAAGCCAATAACAACACGTCCTGAAGTGTTTTATTCCTCTTACACCACAGCCAGTGTGCCAAACAATTACAATGTGTATGCTTATTAAATAATGAAACGTCATACTTTTTATCCGTTTATAGTTACATTTAAGGTTTCTGACAATTAAACAACACCTTCTGACCAATCAGAATTGAGATCTATCTATTTATCTATTTATTGCTCCATAGCTTTGTGGTTGACTTGACGGACCGACAGGTGATTCAGGGACTGACGGGCGGACGGGATTAGACAGAAAGGACGGAAGGATGGACGGATGGACGGAGAGATGGGCGTGTACCTGTTCTGCAGGCCTTCAGGTAGCGTGTGAGGCATCTGAAAGTAAATGAGTCCCACCATCACTCCAAACAGGACGTTCAGCACCGTCTGTGCATAGGAGGTCTGTGGATTCCTCAACAGGTTCAGCGCCGTCCTCCTGGACACGATGTTTAACTGAACACACACACACACACACACACACACACACACACACACACACAAAGATAAACATAGATACACACAGACAGACACAGACACACACACAGCGGATAATTCATTTATGGATTTATGACCTCAGACACACCTCTGGGTTTTTTGATAACTTCAGTTCAACATGTGGTCATTTCAGATAAAGGAAAGTATCAGACACACACACACACACACACACACACACACACACACACACACACACACCTGATAGAGGAACGGTGTTACGTAAGATGGTGATGCTTGTTTGGCTGTGATTGTAGAATCAGACAGGACTGTGATTTGCTTCAGCTCCTCTGTGAGAGCAGCACAATCCCGAGAATCTCTATAAAGCTCCGCCAGGGATTTATCTGTCGGGGGGAAAACACACAGCGGAAAGAGCAGACATGATCTGAAACATCTTAGATACGGTAGCAGTTGCATGTAATATAATAGTGGACTGAGACATTCTCGAGGCATATGGTGAGGAAAGCAGCTAAGTGTCCTACATAAGTCGGTAATATCTGAAATGTTCAGAGCCGTCCAGTTCCCTCTCAGCTGGTTTAGCTAGTTAACTCAGCTAGTTAACCTCCCAGACACTGCTCTAGACATCACACGCTCTTTCCATCATGGAAAAGAGCATGTGATGAGCGAGAGCGCATCATAAGAACTAGTGTAATATACTACACAGATTTATTACGATTTATTTATTACTGCAGCAATTTATTTACGATTGTCCTTAACAGTGTAGCACTGAGACCGGAAAAGTAATCCGTGGCCCGTGTATGAGGGTTAACTGGAGTGCGATTTTTTTTTTTTGCGTAACATGAACGATGAAATTTGAAAATTGTTTTTGTTTTAACTGTGAAGTCTTGTGAATTTTACTTTTTAAAAAAAAATGTATTTATTTTTTAGCAGATTAATTAGACGAAATTCTACTTAGGTGTCATATCTTACCAGTCGGCACCGAAGGCGAAACTTCCCCGTTCGTGATGTCCAGGAAGAAATCTGCAGGATTGTTGAAAGCCTCGCACTCATAGCCTATATATATATATATATATATAAAATAAACAATAAACATCGCTCCTTATGTTAAACATTACACCGTGTTCGTGTTCGTTTCCGTGTGAGTAAACGACATTTACCCATATCGTTAAAGTACCGAATGGTGTCATTAGCAGGACCGGCGTAGACACACTCTCCTTTGTGTAGCAGAGTCAGGTGGTCGAAGAGTCTGAAGATGGAATAACGCGGCTGGTGGATGGAGAAAATAATGGTCTTGCCACTACGGGACAGTCTGGGAGAAAGAGAGAACGTGAACGACCACATGTCAGTATGTTTCACGTTCCAGACGTTTTTTGTTTCTTTTTTCCCCCATGACCGATGTTTTGGTACCTGTGCAGCAGAGCTATGATGCTGTTAGCCGTGTTGGAGTCGAGTCCAGTAGTCGGCTCGTCTAGGAAAAGGAGCGACGGAGAGGTCATCAGCTCCATTCCTATGCTACAACGCTTCCTCTCTCCTCCGGACACGCCTCTCAGAAACTCGGTACCGATCTAACGACAAGAGAGAGAGAAAAAAAAGTGCATTAAGTAGAAACTACGTTATAGAAGACAATGTGCAGGTTTTACCTTCGTGTCTGCGCAGTCCTCCAGGCCCAGCTCGCGGATAACGCTCGCCACCTTCTTTTCATTCTCGGCGGTGGAGTACTGATGGCGTGGCAAGCGCAAGTGTCCGGAGAACATGAGGTTCTCTCGGATGGACAGGGTGCCCATCAGAATGTCATCCTTATACATAAGGAGATATCAATACCAGTTATTATTATTATTATTATTATTATTATTATTATTATTATTTTTACAGTTTCCTACATTACTCATAATCCTGTCCAGGGATTTATCCCTCGCTTCATCCCTGCATAAAGAGAGCGATGCAGCGGCGCTTTAGTCCTTTAGACTGTCCAGATCTCTTACATCCTGTGAGATCTGTACACTTTGTTCGAATGTGGTGCCATTGTGTAACTGCAATGCATTCTGGGACTTCAAGTACAGTGTTTGCGTTGACATCTCTGCTACTTCTATGCTGGAAATGTTTTTTATTATTTTTTTATTTTTTTAAATCTAACCCTAACCAGACTTTTGAGTGTGTTCTTTACGAAGCAGGTTTTTCTTGTTTTTATAAATCTCATAACGTGTTCCAAGGGACCTTCAGTATTACATTTCCAGCAATCGATGGACATGCAAAACCATGACTAAACTTCATTTGAAAGATCTCGATCACCTGAACGACATAAGCCGAGATGAGACGCAGTTCAGAAGTGACAACCTTGTTATCGACCAAGACCTGACCCGATCGTAAGCCACGAGGATCCTTCCTGCCAGCGATCACGTCCAAAAGTCTGCACACACACACACACACACACACACACACACACACACACACACACACGCGTGTACACGATGTGTATTTAACCCAGATGAATTAATAGAATGAATTCTATGTGCTTGGCTGAATCTCTGTATTTTAAATGGTCATGAACACATATGACCTGTTGAACTTTTCCACATTTTGTAGCGTTACAGCCTTGGAACTGAAATTGGACTTCATTGGGATTTAAAAAAAAAAAAAAAATTAATGTGTCGGAAAATCTATATAGTTTGCCAAACTATTTGCAAATAAAATGCATAAAAGTTACTGATTGCATAATGATTCACCTCCACTGCTTTAAAAGACGTGTTGGAGACTTAAGCATAAAGCTTTTCTGGTTTGAAATAAAATATTACGCATTACGGGACACTTTGTGTCGATCGGTGAAATGCAGTTTCTTTCAGTTCCTGGTTGTAACAGTGTGGAATTCTGTGTAAATTTTACATTACAGAAAGTTTGTCTTAGGACAGTATTAGGACAAACATGAGAAGGGCGTTTTGTGTGTGTGTTTCCATTAATATTGTGTATATGGTATATAATAGATATTAGGACACGATGCATTCGATATTTTAAAATAGATTTCCATTGTAATTAGTATTGGTTTAAAATCTTTGTCATTCCCTACCAAGTAGTGAGCATAACACTGATGTTAAGTGGAGTTTATAGGAGTTTGAAAGAACTTACGAGGTTTTGCCGCTTCCTGTTGCACCCATGATGGCGTTCAGTCCTGTCTTCATGATGCCACTAAAATAAGGATTAACGAAACCATCACATCAATCATGATAGTCAAGAATGGCTCTTTATGCAGGACCAACAGAGCAATAATTTTGACATAAAACCTCATGGATACAAACGGAGGCATTGGTGTTGCTGTGTTTGACCAGCAGGTCGTGAGTTCAAGTTCCACATGCTCTTCTCGGCTGCAGTGGATTTTGCTTTGTGTTAGGTTTCCTCCCCTGCTCTTCCACTTCCGCGTTCCACTGCGCGCATTCCAGCGCTAGTCAAAAACTCTCCGCTGGACTTTTCTTTTCGTTCATGAACTCACGTTTTGTTTACCTCTGCCATGTGCGTTTGTGTTTTCGTTCACGTCATGTCTCCGCCTCCTGTGTTTCCCCATGTGCATATGTTTCGGTTATGTCATGTCTCCGCCTCCTTATTCCTCATTGGTTCATGTGTTTCTCATTCGTTCTGTGTATTATGAGTTTCAGGTGTCATTGATTGTGGACGTGATTTCTGTGTGTTTAAATGCCCCGCTCCGTGTCCGCTTCGGCGCGGAGTGTTAGCCTAGATGAGTTTAACCTTGCGCGTTTATCCCTTAGCTCGTTGTTCGTGGTTCCCAGACCACCTCGATGCCTCGCGTGTGTTTCCCTGTGTTTTTTGGATAACTGCCTTTTTTATGGATTACTGTTTCCTTTTTTGGATTACTGCCTCTTCGGCCTCTTTGGATTACTGTTACCTTTTGTTCATGGATTTATGTTCGAGGGTGTTTTGAGTGTTCCTTTATTTTTGAACTGACTGTTCCTAATAAACTGACTACTTTCCCCTGCAAGTGCATCCTGCTTCCTTCTACCCCACGTGTCGTAACACTTTGAGTCTGTCAGATGTATTCATTTTAAAAAGCTGAAATGTGAAGTGCCATTTAACGCCAGAGAACGAGCCGGTAATGAGTGATTGTTTACACCTGTGTGTTGATTGCAGCAGCTTATTTATCTGATTTTTCCTCTTTCTGTAGGCTGCCAGAAATATATATATTTTTTCTTTTTTACTTATTTATGTGTGACAACAAGAAAGAGAATAATAAACTAAACAGCTCTGCTGCTTTTCTGTACCACGCTTTTCTGTAAGCATACAAGTAAGCATACATTTATACATCATTTGAGCATGTATCTGTTGCGTGCTTAAAAATATCCGTATCTAGATCGGGATTTAAACTGGACGTGGGTGTGGTCTAGACTGGAGAGGACTTGTACAGATCCTCTCACTCGAGTTGATCACCGATCTCCACCTGAAGCCATGTGGAATTTTCTGGAAAGCTTTCTGTCTGATGTGACTGAATAAGCTAGAGAACTATCCTTCAAAACAACGACGTCTTTTCCCGAATCAGGGAAATCACAATTGCTACCTATAAATACCGTCTCAGATTTAGTTTCACTTAAGCACTTAGTAAGGCCGTGTTAAAGTTGGGCTACTGGAGCAAAGTACTAATTATAAACAAGAGAAAAAAAGCATCATCCTCGCGCTGTTAGTACCGACCTGACATTTTTCAGGATCTCTCTCTCAGGTGCTCTCTTGCGGCACGGCCCCCGGGACTCTCTCACAACATAAGAGATGTTCTGGAAGGTCAAAGTCGGTCCCGGGACGTTCACACTTACTTTCTCGCCATTACGCTCTCCCAGAGGTGACAGATCCATCACGCAAAAAAGAAAGAAACTTGGAAAGAATAACAGAGGATGTAGAGAGAGAGAGAAGAAAGTCAGACTGGTTTCCAGTCAGTTTGATCCAAGTAATCTAATCAAATGTCAGCAAAGGCCATGACCGCTGTGTGAACTGGTCAAAGTCCTTCTAATGTGTGTGTGTGTGTGTTACATCACACATTACATTACATACTGTTTCATAACATCATTTAAGGCTTGAACTTTGTAATAAGACAGCAGGGGTTAGGGTAGGAATCAATGTCAGGGTGGTGTGATGAAGCCGAGTTACTGCTACCGTTATTCTGAAGGTGATTATTTTCCAATAACAGCACATTTCGTTATTATTATTATTATTATTATTATTATTATTATTGTTGTTATTGTTCATCTTACAGCACAGCAGTTGGCCAACGATTTAATTTTTTGCTGTTGGATTCTCAGTTCATTTTTGGTCAGAAGGTATTGATCAATTTTCTATAACAGCAGCTCTGACAGTAGTTATCATTATCGTTTCTATAGTAACAGCTCAATCACAGGGACTTGTACGGCGGCACATAAACGGATTACAGACGTGCGTAATCGTCAATTTGGTGAAGTTTTCTTGTCTTATTAACCACAAGAGAGAGAATAAAGAGAGGCCGGTGAGGGGACGACTGTTTATAGCTGCTATAACAATAAACAACACCTTCTGACCAACAGTGGTGTGGTATACTGTATGTACAGGATAAATGAGTAATTGTGTTAGAATAGAAACTCAGATTTGGATTCAGGGGTGGTTTGTGAGACATTGATTGGTCAGATGTTGGTGTAAAGTCAATGGTAGCATTTATTGTTATTATTTGTGACCTGTTCATACAGATGGATTAGTCTCTCTTGCTTTCAGTGAAAATCAGAAGCTGCAGAAGTTGAGGTTTTAGCTCCCTCAGCTGATGGGTGAAAATATTACTCTATGTTACAGCACTTTTGTGTCCACTGAACTACACTAAACAACCCCTAGGTGTGTGTAAGTGTGTGAATGTGTGTGATGGATTGATATCCCATTGTGTAGATCTCATACTAAATTGTTTCAGAAATTAAAACAAAATGTAAAATAAATCAGAGGCAACCTGAATAAACACAAAATACAGTTTTTAAATGATAATGTTGTTTGTTGAAGCAAGAAGTTATCCAATACTAACTGGGCCTGTGTGAAAATGTATTTGCCCCCCATAATTACTAATACCCCAAATCTATGATTCATAATCTGCATTCATAATGGGGTTCAGCTGGACTAGACACAACCAGGCCTGATTACTGCAGACTCTGTTCAATCAAATCAACACTTAAATAAAACTTTTTCAACAGCATGAAGCTGGTTAAAAGCTCTTACCCATGCTAAAGTTGAAAGAAATTCCAGAAATGACAAGGAAAAAGGTGATTGAAATACATCAGTCTGGGAAGGGTTACAAAGCTATTTCAAAGGCACTGGGACTCCAAAGAACCACAGTGAGAGCCATTATCTCCAAATGGAAAAACTCGACGCAGTAGTGAACCTTCCCAGAAGTGGCCGACCTTCTAAAGTTCCTCCAAGAGCACAGCAATGACTCATCCAGCAAGTCACAAAAGAGCCAAAGACAACATCAAAGGAACTACAGGCCTCTCTTGCATCAATGAAGGTCACTGTTCATGACTCCATTATCAGAAAGACACTGGGCAAAAATCTGCCGTAAACCAAACACCGAATTCCACAAAAAAGAACATCATACCTACGGTCTAGCATGGTGGTGGAAGTGTGATGGTGTGGGGATGCTTTGCTGCTTCAGGACCTGGGGAACTTGCAATAATTGAGGGAAACATTAATTCTGCTCTCTACCAGGAAATCCTAAAGGAGAATGTCCGGTCTTCATTCTGTAAATTGAAACTCAAGCACAGCTAGATTATGCAGCAAGACAACGATCCAAAGCATAGCATAATGATACAAAGTCCTAGTTCTATTCTAATGTTTCCATTTAAAAATCAATCCTAAGTTCAGACGTAAGATTGACGTTTGTTTTGCTATCCTTGTGAGGACCTTCCACTGATGTAATTAGTAATTATGCAGATAATTAATGCTACGCTACACCTAAGTCTAGCACTGACCTCGATCTCATTAACCACAATGAACCATTTTGGCTCTTTTATTTATTTATTTTTTAATTAAACATGCATTTTTTATTTAAAAAAGAAAAGTCCCCAAAGGGGCAAAACTGTCAGATATTCCTATCCTTGTGGAGACATTTGGTGTCCACCAAGATATAAACACACACACACACACACACACACACACACACACATGAGCCAAAGTGAGAGCAGTCTCAAATTATTTATTTTACATAAATATAACTTGTTTAACATTTTATATATATATATATATATATACAAGAAGTTTAAAGTATTAGTATTATTGGATCAATAAAAAAAAAGATCAGTGGTATCGTCCAACATTAGTAGGTGTGGCTTGAAGAGCTGCATATGTTGCTTGTTTTCATCAGCCCTGATATTAAGCCCCGCCCACATCCGGCTGTGGCGAATGAGAGTCGAATCTAGGCCAAGTAGGCGGGATTCGAGCGGCGACTTGTTTTCATGGATGTGGTTGCTAAGCCGCGCCTGCATCCGAATGTTGGCAAATTAGAGTTCATAACGATGATAAAGGCGGGGCTTAGGGGGATGCTTGATTTTAGTTAAACCACGCCCATATTTGAGGATTAGCGAATCAGAGTCGGTTGAGACATAATAAGGCGGGGCTTAAAGTGTAACTTGTTTTCATGAGCGCTCGTCTCGCCTGCACGTCGCCGTTTTGTTTTGTCAACCGGTGGACTTCATGCGCCATGCAGTCGCAGGTCTGAAGGGAAAGGAAAGCTAGCAGCTGTGGATAAGGCCGCGGCGGGATTCAGGGATTCGGTTCGGAATAAATATTCAAATATTAGCTGGCGTATAAAACAATAGTCGGTGAATAATTATGGAGGAGAAGAAGGAGGAGGGAGAAGCGGAGATCCAGGAGCACGGACCCGAGCACTGGTTCTCCAAGTGGGAGCGGCAGTGCCTGGCTGAGGCCGAGCAGGACGAGCCGAGCGAGGAGGAGCCAGAGCAGAGCCGGCAGAAGCTGTGGCATCTCTTCCAAAACTCAGCCACGGCTGTCGCGCAGCTTTACAAAGGTCCGCGTGCTAACATGTACAAGAACGAGCCGAGCTCGAGCGTCCGGCGATGCTAAGCTAACCTAGATGTAGCTTAGCTTGCTAGCTAAACAAAGGGCATTAGGCTCGGGTAGCTTCCCTGGGTAACTTCCTAAGACACGGCGAGACAAAGCTGCTTTTTGAACTAGTAATGAACCAGACATTCTGGTCAGATCTGTCAGAGGCGTCTTTTACAAATTATTTCCCCATCTATCCACACCGAAGGTCGCTTCCTAGTCAATAAAGCCCTACCCTGTAACGTTATCTTATGCTAGGTAGCTAGCTTTTATGCTAATACCGTCACTAATTAGGCAGCCTGATTATTGATTAACTCTCAGCTGGTACGTTTTTAATTTTTAATCCACGGAGTTTGTCTTGTTCAGAGTGTCGCCTCTGATAGTCACACCAACGAGGCCTGTGCAATTTAAAGCGTTTTTTGTTTGTTTTTTGACGCCTATCATTTGGTGAAACAAAATGGCGAAGTCCTGGGAGGAGTTCCTCTGGGTGAAAATAACTTGAGACAATTTATAGCCGAATGCATCTCTGTTTTCACATCGCCTTCTCCTTATTCAGGGCTGGAACACGCACATTTGTGTACTTTTGGTTGTATTTTTTTAAAATGAATAGAAGTCCACCTCATGTCAAAGAAGCGTTGGGTTTAAAAAAAAAATGCAAAGAAACAAAATGGCGAAGGAAAGGTTTATAGGCAGCCAGCTGAGTTATTACGATTTGAGTTATTGTTGGTCAGTCCAGCTTCCAAGTGCTGGTCGTTATTTGGTCTTAGCTCTGTTTTCTTTTTTGGGATAAATTTGCTACTTTATAAGATTATTATCGTCCTCATAACTAACTGTTTATTCGTCCGTGTGAACTTGTTTTGACTCGCAGTTTTCCTCACACGGTGCGAAATCTGATCAAAACTAAACTCCTACTCCCGACAAAATGGCGTCTTCCTCCTAGATGTCGGATTTAATCCTTGTAGTTTTATTATTATTACCTGGTAAAAGTGTACATCTCGCTCAAATCGGGTTTATTGTGAACAGTGTGAACTTTTTTTGTGCGGTTTTGAGAGCGTTTCCTGCGAGCCTTTGTGTGTGTCAGGACATCTAACCCGGCCGTATCCCTAACAGCTCTCTCCTCCTTACATGACTGCACTACAAAATAATGACACACGCGCACTAACTAGTGCACTAGGCGTCCTGCTGAGGGGATATTTGGGTTTCAGCCGGCGGCTGTTTCATTAACATTAATCTTAACAGCCAGAGGAAATGATGACACATGATGTTTCTGTGGAAATATAAAGAACTTCCTGTCCTTTTCTCTTTTCTTACAGACCGAGTGTGTCAGCAACAGGGGCTTTCTCTCTGGGTCCCTTTTCAAAATGCTGCTACCGCCGTCACCAACCTTTATAGAGGTAAGCTTGGCTTAAAAAAAAAAAAAGCGTGAAAACTGGACGTGGAAAGTTGAAAGCATGTTATGATGCAGGACGCGAAGCGACTGTGTGAGTCTGTGTACGAATCACGAACCGCACATCGTAAAAGACGATCGTTCTTTGGCCATGAGTTGAGCTCGGTGGTCTTGAGGCGCGTGACGTACCGCTGGCTGGACGACGACGACGAAGTTCTGGCAGAGTCCGAATTTTTTTAATTTTTTTATTCGTGCGGGATCTCCGCTTTTTAACGCGGGAGTGCTACACCGGTACGAGCTCTGTGTCTCACAAAAACGATCCCCAGTAACAACACACGGATGAGCCAATCAGCATACGCATCTAAAATGATTGACGGTCGCGTAGGTGTTTTGAACTCTGATATTAACTGACTCTCCGGAAGCCACGCCCCCTTCCCTCCATCTTGCACAACTAGCGCTGCATTCATAAAAGTTAAACAAAACGCCCCCTCGAAGTTGAATCCATAGCGCCGACTCTACAGCTCGATGTTCGAGGAGGAAACTATACATCGATCATCACGGTTAGCCGGCTAGCTTGTTGTTGACAAAATACAAACATGTTCCCCTCCCCCAGACTTCATCAAAAACGCCGTAGATCTGACCCGATCTCTGGCCTCGACTCAAAAGAAGTGCTGACGCGGCGTCCTCACTTTCTGTCAGGGTTAATGAGGAATGTTTTGAGTTTGTTAAAGTGAAATATAATCCGTCTGCGTGTGTTCGGCTCGGCTAACGTTAGTCTCTAATAGTACACTTCTCTAACGTCCGCATCTCGACGTAAACAGACGAGCGGAAGCTCAGCCCACACGAAGCACCTAGTCCAGGATTTTGCTGGTAACCAAGCGAACTCCGCAGTGTTTTTGAGGCGCTCTGGGCCGAGACGCGACGGTGAAACGTGAACGAAACGTTCCCGATCAACTCGCTTCGAAGAACGTGTGTCCGCGTTCAGGCGAGAACGCGTTCTGATCTTCCCGATCACGCCGACCGATGACGTAGCCGTTTTCTCCGATCGTTAGAACGTCGCTGCCGTTTAACCTTAATCGGACACGGAGAACAGACGGTCTGTTACAGAACCCGGGGAAGATCTCGTGGAGCACGACGTAACGACCTTAAAAGATCGTCCAGCGCAATTACGGTCCGTGTGGGAAAACGTTCTGCGTTCCACACGTGCTGCTGTGTACACACGTGACGTCGGCTTGCCGCCATCCACACCTCCCCCCCCCAGTGTTGAGCTTTACAGAGAGCTGTTTTGTCTTTTGTCGTGAAAAGAACGTATTCGCGTGTGTGTGTGTGTGTGTGTGTCGATTCAACACAGAAACGCAGACGTTCCCCGGCCGCTCTTCACGTTTCCGTAAACACACGCGTGCTGAGAAATGATCTTGAACCGCGGTACCGACGTCCGTGACGAGAGAAGTTTGTAAACCCGACCGGAGTCTCGCTCCCTGAACTAAACCTGCGGTCAGAATTTTCATAAAGTTTGAATGTTAACCGTCGCCACGGCGCTCGCCGCGAAGGTCAGAGTTCAGGCTGAGACGCGGGAGCCGGTGTGTCAGAAGGTGGTGATTGACTTTCTAGAACAGCAGCAGGATTATACTAATGTAATTCGTTATCGTTTCCATAGTAACCGCTCACCCACGGGGACGTGTACGGCGGACCGAATGTTTACGGAAGGAGTCTCCGGTGTCGGCGCTTCGTGACGGTCAGAGGTGAAGCTGTAGACATCCCCGGGACGGAGTTTACGCTTTTTGCGGTTAGAAACGAGGGAGCGAATGTTTGTAGCTGCTTTAACGTGCTGTAACTCTGCATCGTTGATTACTTTCCTGTAAAAGCGTGTCTCCGGGCTGCTATACGTTTCTACAGGTATATTTCAGTCGGATCGTGTGCCGCGGTATTGAACCGTCGCAGCAGCGGCACGTCTCGAGCGTTAATGTCATCCCCGCTGGTGACGGACCGAGTGTTTATCAGACACCGTAGAGACGTCCGTCTGGCCAGGTTTCGTCGCTTAATACCCCCCCGGGTGCGTGTCTGACTGGAACGGACTCGGTCTGGTACATCGGAGAGATCAGACAGCGCGAGAGGACGCACGTTGTGTCTTTGTCTGAAGCTGGATTAGACCTCCTACAGTATAAACTGAGAAATTTGTGTTCGGGTTATTAAATCAGTGTTGTATATCTGCTGTAATCACCAGTGACCTCAACAATCATCACTGAACACACAGCTGTAAAACGTATCGGAACGGTTTGCTAACCTCAGATTCATTGGCGTTAAACAGCTGGCTAACAAGCTGGTCTAGCATTATGCTCATTTTTATTTTACGCCAGGATCGCTGACACGAAATAAAGCTGCTCTTGGCTGGTTCGATAGTGTCTGGGTTTTTTGTTACCGAGTTAGAGTTAGATTATTGATGTGTGTGTGTGTGTGTGTGTGTGTGTGTGTGTGTGTGTGTGTGTGTGTGTGTTAATATTCACCTCTCGCAGTCTGATCTCGCGACGTGACCGGGAAAAATCTTCTCGTGATGGAGCTCACACTGTACCGAATAAGAACAAGACCATGCACCATACAGATGATGGAAAGGAAAACCTTGTGTGTGTGTGTGTGTGTGTGTGTGTGTGTGTGTGTGTGGTGGGAGACGTTACACTTTAAAGGTTTGATAGAGCGGCGAGTGAAGCATTTTTGACGTTTTAACAAGTTTTAAGTTACGACACACGCGGAAGAATTTTGTCTGTGCTGGAAAAGAAGAGGAAAACCGACTCCAGTCGAACTTGTACTTTAAGTCTCGGGGCAGCTGTCGAAATCGTATGTGAGAATGTCGTACTACTTGTTTAGGTTATACAGATTATACTGCTGCCATACAGGAAAAAAATGACAACGCAGCACATTTACAGCGCTTTCTACTTTTTCCAGGAAAAACTGTAGCAGTTTAGATTGTTGTTGTTTTTGTTTTTTGTTTTTTAAAATAAAAACTTCTCCGTTTATCCTGTGCAGAGAGCGTGGAAGCGCACCAGCGCAGCTACGAGTTAGGTATTCAGATCGGCCACCAGCGGCGCAACAAAGACGTGCTCGCCTGGGTGAAGAAGAGGAGGCGGACCATCCGGCGCGAGGACCTCATCAGCTTCCTGTGCGGCAAAGCCCCACCCCCACGGAGCTCCCGGGCTCCGCCCAGAATCGCCATGGGGCCGTCCTCAGAGACGAGCTCGTCCGCCGAGACAGACCTGCAGCCGTTTAGGGAGGCCATCGCTCTGCACGGTACGTTTTTGTTTTTTTTTTTGCCAAACCGAACACATTTTCACGTTTCTGCGTACGCTGCAGGACTCTGGAGTAATATGTTTTGTGTGCGTGCGCATATTCCAGGCCTGAGCGGCGCCATGGCGAGTATAAGCATGCGCTCCGGAGCACCTGGATCGCCCACACACCTGAGCGCCGGCTCCACCCCCGGGCGCCGTAGGAACGGTCTCCACGACGTCGACTTGAACACCTTCATCGCCGAGGAGATGGCGCTCCACCTGGACAACGGCACCCGCAAGCGGAGCTCCGCCCAGTGCGGTGACGTCATCACAGACTCGCCCACCCACAAACGCAATAGGATGATCTGAGCCGCCTCGAGTCGACACGAAAGGAAAGGAAATGAAAAGATTATGAGAAATTAAACAAACTAAAAAGCCACTTGTCAGTCATCCTCCCATCTTTACTCCGAACGGGACAAACCTCGCGGCGGTCCGGCGCTTTCCTCCAGTCGATCGGAACAACCGAGCGGGAGGCGGAGCTCAGCGCAAAGTGCCCTTCCATGCGATTACGTCTACACACACACACACACACACACACACACGCGCGCACACCTTTTAACTCACTTTTCTGTTTGCGTCGAATGTCCGAGCGTGTGTACGTGTACCGAGTGCCGGGAGAAGTGAGTGGTGTGAGTGATGTTATGAATGTACGGGTGCGTTTTTGGTCCGGAGAGTGTGTGTGTGTGTGTGTGTGTGTGTGTGTGTGTGTGTGTGTGTGTGTGTGTGTGTGTGTGTGTGAGAGAGATGCCTGCCTCCTCCAAACAGCGCCTGTCACTGCCCCAGCTCAGCTACCACACTGCGGCTTAAGGACAAACAAATGTTTTTATTTTTTTTTATTTTAATTTTAAATATTACTTACGATGTTATTTGTATTTTTATTTTATTTCTCGCCTTCCGTTTTCTTTTTTTTTTTTTTTTTAATTTTATTTTGCTGCTGAAGAAGCAGGCACAAGTGCTCCAAAAGCAGTTCTTACTCTGTTGAGCATGACCCCGAATCACTTTTTAAATTTATTTATTTTTTTTAAATCGTTTTTTTTTTTTTTACATTTTTCTTTGACTGTGAAGTTGTCATCCTTCTCATGAGTTCATTCTGTAATCTTCCACCTCTTCCTCTTCCTCAGCACATCTCCAGTGTAACATTATGAAATGTAAATAACAGTAGGTGCTGACATAGACTTGTGGTACATATTGTAAAAAAGAGCTGTGCAGAGACCATTGAATTGTTAATGTACAATAATGATTCTTGCATTAAAGAAATGAAGCTTTTAACTAAACCCTGCTTTCTGTGTTTTCACATCAAATCAAAGAGATTTATTGATCACATGCGCAGGGTTGATTTTTATTTCATGCTAACATCTGTGTATCATGTTTATATTAATGCGCTCGTTCTAATATACTGCCGTGTCTGTAGCTCATTCGCAGGGACTTGTACAGTGGATGCTCTGTAACATGAGTTAATGACTGTTTATAACTACTGCAACGTGAGCACGTGAGTGAATGAATGATTATAGCTACTATAACGTGAAAACGTGAGTGAATGAATGATTATAGCTACTATAACGTAAGTGAACGACTGTTTATAACTGCTATAATGTGAAAATGTGAGCGAATGACCGTTTTTAGCTACTATAACATAAGCGAACAACTGTTTATAGCTACTATAACGTGAGAACGTGAGTGAATGAATTATTATAGCTACTATAACGTAAATGAATGACTGTTTATAACTACTATAACGTGAAAACGTGAGTGAATGACTTTATAGCTACTATAACATAAGCGAACAACTGTTTATAGCTACTATAACGTGAGAATGTGAGTGAATGTTTATAGCTACTATAACGCAAGTGAACGACTGTTTATAACTACTGCAACGTGAGCACGTGAGTGAACGACTGTTTATAGCTACTATAACGTGAGAACGTGAGTGAATGACTGTTTATAGCTACTATAACGTGAGAATGTGAGTGAATGACTTTATAGCTACTATAACGCAAGTGAACGACTGTTTATAGCTACTATAACACGAGAACGTGAGCGAACGACTGTTTATAGCTACTGTAACGTGAGAACGTGAGCGAATGACTGTTTATAGCTACTATAACATAAGCGAACAACTGTTTATAACTACTATATCGTGAGAACGTGAGTGAATGACTTTATAGCTACTATAACACGAGAACGTGAGCGAACGACTGTTTATAGCTACTATAACAAGCGAACGACTGTTTATAGCTACTGTAACGTGAGAACGTGAGCGAACAACTGTTTATAACTCGAAAGTGAGCGAATGGCTTTATAGATACTATAACGTGAGCGAATTACTGTTTATAGCTGCTATAACATAAGTGATAACTTTTTTTTCTTTTTTTAAAACTATAAATAGATAAAAAATATGACGTTCATTATTAAAGTAAGAATTTTAATCGTAGGCAAACTGTCGTAGTAAAAAAGCAGTGAAACACTTCAGGATGTTACCTGGCTCTCGTTAGTGATTAAAGCTCACAGAACAGCAAACTGAAACAAAATGGAGAAACCAAATGATCAATTTGATCAATAAAATTGATTTATAAGTTAAATATGGAACTTTTTGGGGTTAAATGTCCCCGAGGAACTTTACATCACACGGCTTCTTGTTTAATCACCGCAATGTCTGAAAGATTTAAACAATGCAAAGCTAAATTTTGAAAAAAGTTTGGTAAAGTCGACTTCCGTTTAAAAGTTTCACGGACAATTACATGGACGATAAAACCTTGAGCTTATCATCAATTATCATCACTTATTTCCGTGATTCACTCAGTTAGATTTAACTAATCAGATCGCAGCAGCTGGAGGAGATAACGGGGGAGAATGGGATGATTAGGGGTGTTCTGAATGCTAATGAAGACTCCTGCGTTCTCCTAAAAACCTCCCCTCAAGCTTTATGGAGGAAAGAAAGCAGGGGTTCATTTTTTTCCTACTTTATATTTGATATGTTGATATGATATTTATATATTTTAATATGTCATGCAGCAGATACTTAATCATGTAGCAGATAAACAATTCATCCCCCCCCCCCCCAACAATGTTTTTTTTTTTTTTTTACTCCTCTTATACCACAGCGATTTGTAAACACTTATTAGAGAACGATATATCATAGTTTTATCCGTTTAATGTTGTGGAACATCCTCAAAACAAGTTAGTTCCTGTTCATTTGGAGTAAACCCAACCGTGAGTACACCATCCCTGATGAAGTGAAGCATGCTGGTGGTAGTATCATGCTGTGTAGATGCTCAGCAGGAACCAGGAAACTGCTCAGGGTCGAGGGCAAAATGGATAGCAAGGCAATCCAATACAACAGGAAGTTTGCCCAGCTTTATCTGAGGAATACAAATTAGTAACCAGAAGAATTAGACCTGGCAGTGGTTTATTATTATTATTATTATTATTATTATTATTATTATTATTATTATTTGAGGTTAGTTATTATGGAATAAGAAAGTGTTGAATTAATTCCTCTTTTCCTGAGACCAATTTATTTCAAAATTCAATTCCCCTCCTTAAGGAGCTGCAGCTGAAGGATTTATTTATGGCAAGCAGAAGTTTCAATTAAAGTTTAAATCAAAGGGTACCCTGGGAATAACTGGCTAACAGCTAACTCTCAATCTCACGCTCAGTGAATGCTAATGGACGCCATGAGTCTGCACAAATCCACACATTTCGTTATACATCCTTCATTATATAACACATACGAATGCAAGAAATCGTACGGAGTGTCCGAGTTTCTAGAACAAGTCGATGTTGTTGATCTCCAGAGAAGATGCCGCATGCTGATGTGGAGTTTCTTCACTGGTGTACGCCTTTGGAAGGAGTCTCCAGTGTCAGAGAGAGAATTCACACCATGCGAACACCTCTGGGTTTTTTTTTCCCCTTCCTCATTAATAGGGTTCATATAAGAAAAAAAAAAAAAGTTTTGTTTAGGCCACGCCCACTTCACGCTTAAATCTGAATACAGGTGTCAGATATTTGGAGTTTACATCCTTTATCTTTAAGCTGTTAGGTCACAGGGGTGTGTTAATTTAAGATTTTCTTCAGAACACTTGTCAGAATGAGAGAAATGGGGCACTGCTGAAGTTCTTGGAAGAACGCTGAAGAATTTTTGGACGGGGAAATAAGTCTGGATAAAATAAATTTCTCAACAGATTGCGCTGTTCAACCACTGAAGACGGTCCAAAAGCATGGCAGCGCCCCAACCAAAACTGTTCCACAGACTGAGTCATTTTCTATTCCAGCTCGCTCTACTTATTTATTTCTTTCAGTCGCATTGATTACATTTAATTCAAGACTGTTCATGATTGAATGCTTTTGGATTCGCATCAACAGTTCGCTTCCTCCATTAACCTTTCGTCCACTAACAAGCGTAGCTGTCTGAAAATAAATGGGAGACCTTCCAGAGTCAGTAGGTCTCCGGAGAGCAGCGTTTTGTTTGTTTACACTAGATTTAGAGAAATTCTTCACTCGCATACAAGTGCGATCAATCGTCTAAATAAATACAGTGAAGGAAGCTGAAGCTTCAAAATCGTCAAATAGAACAGCGTGAACAAGCATAAGGAAGATTCACAGAGTTAGCTGTTAGATTAACGACAAACCAGTTTTACTCTTAATCTCTCACACGTTAGCTAGCTGGCGATACAAGCTGCTGCTGAAAGCTACGGTACAGTAGCTGTTACAATACAAATACAAAGCGTACGCAACGGCGGATAGATCACGGCGACGGGACCGAGGTCTCATTCACGCTGTCACAGCCGTTAAAGTTTACATTTCTTACGAATTTTGAGGTAAAAAGTCATTCCGTGGCTTTACAGATATACAATTATCGAGGAATTCAGTGAGGTTTGAAAACGTAGTGAGTAAAAGTCCGAAAGTATGAAAGTATAAAAGGGAAAGAAACACGTATGTACCACGCAACAAAATAATACTTAACGTACTTATTCATTTGAACTTATTAATTTTTGATAAATGTCTTTGATTGTCGATATTCTTACTAGTCTTTTTTTTTTTTATAGTGGAACTTTAAATAGTGGGGACAAAAACCCATTTATTATTATTTATGCAAATGAGGCTTTGTCTAGTAAAATGTATAAATCTGCATACTTTAAAAAAGTCTTTGGATGATGGTAGGATTAAATGTGTGATTGCGATTGTCGCAGCCAAAAATGCTCGATTTTGCTGCAGCTTTTTTTTTTCAACATCTGTGACGCAAACTGCGTTTTTTTTTTTTTTTTGTGCTTTTATTGCGGAAAACTGCTTGAATTGGCGAGGTTTGAAAGCTCCTCCTCAAAGTTTGCTTACTTTTGCGTTAATTTCTGCGATCGCAAAATCACGAAGTCCTGGAGGGACTGGTTAATGTTTTTCCACTCTGCTTAATAAGGTGTATAAAGGAAATTGCTGTGTATATCACAATACCACATAAACCGACACACACCGTATATCAGGAAACAAGGTTTTTTCAGGGATGTATGTCAAGTGGGCGGGGCTTAAAGAGTTTCAGATAGTGTGGTAGTCAAAAAAAATGAGTGGATGAAAACTAAATATTTATTCTGTCGCTACAGTTTGAGAGTAGACGTGTTTTATATATATGCAATTTGTCCCAAAATATTTCATGTGGTAAATTTGATGGATTTTTTTATTTTTTTTCCCCCCACTCTATTCAGTGTTGGCTGGTAACAAAGAAGGACAACTTTCTGACACGTTCTTTCACTTACTGAATGGCATGTTGCCCTTCTGGGAGGTTGTTAGTGGTTTTCCTGCCACACAGTGGACGCCGTACTGAAGCGAGCGAGCCATTACACGGCGAACAGGAACCAGGATGGAGGATGATCCGTGTAATTTTTGGTCTTTCCATTTTCGAGTCAGGATCAGAGAGGATCTGAAAAAAAAAAAAAATTAAAACTTGAACGGTTATTTGATTGTTTGTTCTCTTCTCCGCTTCTCCTCTTCCTCATGTCTATAATTATTTCAGAAAACACTTCCAAAGCCATACCTGAAGCTAGCTATGAGTCACTGGATTATAGTCTGGCCTTGACCTAATGGTTTATCAGCTACAGTCACAGGCTCGGCCCAACTAGCCTCACTCAGTGGAGCCGTACGAGTGGACTTCTTTATCGACTCCAAGTTGACTCAATGGCAAGTATTTGGTTCTCCTTAACAGAACCAAATGGCCTTCTGGGTCAGGGCTTGGGTCACCTTCCATGAACCTGCGGGAGATCTGTGCCACAGCTACCTGGGTGTCACTGTGTACCTTCTCCAGGTTCTACAAGGTCAACATCACCCCCTCCGACAGTACGGGTGCGGCGCTCGTCTCCCAACAACGTTCCAAACAACCACAGGTGACCATAAGTCATGACCTTGTGGCACAGTGTGATCCAGGAGTTAAACACCGTACCCGGGGTTCATGGAACCACAGTTACATCCGCATCTAGAGTTCAGCACTATTGCATTATGCACCTGATTGAAGCCTGGAAGAACAACAATAAACACGACTAAACATCTCTTTCGGTACATCTTGTACATCCAAAGAGCCTAAAGCCTCTTTCTCTTATATTGAACGTCCTGTTTGATTTGTGTTCTGCTTTATGGATTGACTCATAGAATTGTATCTGGCTCTGGAAAGCAAGTGAACAACTTCTTTAAAAAGGCTGCAGGGAATGCTTTCTACAGAAGCTGGAAAGATAGTGTTTTTATCACAGAGGCTTAAAAAAAACAAAAAAACCCAGCACATATTGCTCAGCCTAAAGGCTGGATGTGATTCGGAATGGAGATATCAGCTTTACTTTTGCGCCCGAGGGGTTTTGTAGCGTTTGTGTTCGTAGTGTTTGCTCCAGCGGATGATATTACACTATGTAGAGTAATCGCTAGAATTGGTCAAGATGCATTTCACGATTTTATCAGAGTGTTAAAATTCGGATTCCTGCTCACTAATATATTATTAATTCATTTCTTGCCTGCTGGTATTCCAAGCCCCACTGGCAAAATATCTCAAGCAAAACTAGCTGTTTGGAAATCGGCCCCTGGGTCCAGTTAAATCACGCACTCCATAAGAGTCGAGTTTATTCTGAGATATGTTTGTACCGAAATGTTTAGTGATGTGTTTAGTGATTCCGGTGCTAATTTGGTGCTAAATGGTTGGTGCTGTATTTCTGTTGTTCCTGTGAGAAGCTAGCGCGGTTGTGTGTCGCTATGACGTCACGCTGTTATTGTTAGTGTTAGCACGGTTACGATCTCAGACATAAGTCCTAAAGATCAGGGTTTGCAAAAAACGAAACTTCTTACGGCGGATACCCGGGTCGGCTAGTTAGCGATGTACGAGATGACGAGCGCGATGGCGGTATTGACGGTGGTGTTAGCGGAAAAGTCGAAGTTTGAGCAGAATGTACAGATGAGGAGGTGAGAGAGCTGAGCAGACTAAAGGACTAAAGCGCCGCTGCATCGCTCTCTTTAAATACACATGAAGCGAAGGATAAATACCACTGATGCCTTTGTCAGCAACGGCATTGTGGGTAATGTACTGCAGGAAACTTGGGTGATAATTATAAAGATTAATATACAAGCCGTTCATGGTGAATTTACTCTTCCTCTCTCTGCGAAGAGATCACCATAGCAACACGTTACATATCTGGTGGTACGATGTGTCCGTCCCATGATGCAACACGACGTGGCCTCTTTTAGCAGAAAGCAGCTCATTAAGGCGAATTTGTCGGGTTGCCACTAGGGGGCAGCAGCGTCCAACAGAAAGACTCTCCGATCGTTTCCGAGCTCAGAAGCTTTCACTCAAATGCCCTCTGTGGACGCAGGGACCATTTAAATGAGACTGGGTTTTTATCACATTTGTGAGGTCGGAGTGGGCATGAAGTGAACCTGGCGCTGTTTGACGGCGTAAAGACGCAGGAAGAAAGAGACGAGAAAGACGGAGAGATGGAAGGATGGATGGAGAAACCGGAAAAGCCAAAAATCTGTGCAGGCAGGATGAGCCAGAATGCGCTCAGTGAGGAC
>CM042552.1:20581568-20594068 GCA_023630585.1 Cranoglanis bouderius
CATCGGACTCGAACCTGTTAATTCTGCGGAGCCAATTAGAGGTAGTCGGGCCGCTCTTCTGACGATGATCCATATCGCTGGATCCTTTGCTCAGCGATCTGGGACTTTCGCACTCCGGCGGCTTAAGGGATGCCCGAGGCGTCCTCTCAAGAGCTCTAGAACCGGGATTCAGGGAGGGTTCTGCTTTCTGACAATATCCGCTGTAAGACAACGTGTCTGAATAATACACCAACAGCAATACGTGTAGTGAGGTATGAGATCGCACAGGGATGCTGACACGGCGTGAAGTCGTTAAGTGGTAAGTACGCTATAATCCCAATTAAGCAGGGATTAGAAACAATGTACTTTGTTATTTTGTTTATTTGTTTATTTATTTATTTATTTTCGTGTTTCTGCTCCAGCGTTCCACCTTTAGTTGGAAAGCGGTCAGAACGAAACGAAAGAATGTGCGTGAGTGTTTTCACATTTTTCGGAGCGTCCTTTGACTTCGCGGTACAAATCGTAGGAAAAACATTTCCTACACCCTGCCCTCTCCGAAAAACCTGCCAGTCGCAGCTCTGTAACAGATCTAACAGGAAGCGACGGATCCGTAGTGGGAATTTGTGCGAATGTCCCCACAAGAATAGGAATGTGGGACAGTTTTGACGTTGTGGGGACCATGTAGCTGGTCCCCACAAGGAAAAGTGTGTTTTTACAAACTGTGTGTTTGACCAACTGGAAACTTAAGTCCATCTGTCATGACAGTGTGTCCGTTCAGCAATTAAGGACTATTCAAGACTCCTTTATAGAGACTATGTCCTTGTGCTAACACACACACACACACACACACACACACACACACACACACACACACACACACTGTCTCCGTCTCTAAGGCAAGGTAATTAAGTGGAAGTACTTTACTCTTTTCACAGAAAAGTTACGTCTTTATTCCCTTTCCCGTGCTTAATGATCAGATCGTGTGATATCACACCATCCATATTGAACTGTAATGATTTTTAATAAAGCCACATTTGGGTGTAGTCCTTATTCTCTGTGGAGCAATTAGAAAGAAAGTTGGATTTTCAAGTTGAAAAGAAGAGTTTTACTCCAGTAAATGTCTGCTATACAGAGAGACGCTGAAATAAACGGAGTCATTATGACACGGTAGCTACGGAGGCGAAGAGGAAATATAGCTTTCATTATTTATGTAACTACTAAATATTATGTAAAGAACTCGACACTTCAGCCACTCGGTTATAGGAAAATAATCAACCCCGGCGTGGTGTGATGAAGCGGAGTTACTCTCACCGCCCCGAAGTAGATTATTTTTCAATATCACTACGTCCTGAAGTGTTTCATTCCAAAAGGTTTTTTTTTTAATTTTTTTTTTTAATTTATTAAAGAATGACACTTTGTACTTTTTATCCATTTATAGCAAAACAAGTTCCTTACTTTATAGTTCCCTCACCAGCCTCTCTCTTCTCTCTCTCTCTCTTCAAGTTAATAATAATAAAAAAAACCTGCGAAGAAGCGTGAACTCGAAGACTTGGAGACGTCGGAAAACTTAAAGCTACAGCTTTACCTCTGGCACTGGAGACTCCTTCCTTCCGTACATGAATTTCGTACAGTGTATTCGATACATTCTGGCCAATGTCTATTGTTTGTTTCGACTTAGCTTTAAAACATACAGCTTGAAATTATTTATTTATTAGCGAAGCATCCAGGAATCCAAGGACAAAGTCGAGACGTTCATTTGGCATTTAGCCAAAAACAGTCATGTGACCCGTGATGTTAAGTCTATTTAATGTTCTTTTTAATGTTCTAGATTCCTAATAAACAGCTATATTTGTCAACAAGCTAATGTTAGTGTGGCCCAACCAGCTTTAGCTAATTAGTTACACTGGAAAACTAGAAAACTCACTATTTGAACAGATGATAAAAACTTCAGCTGAATTTACATATTTTTAATAATATTTAAATTTTTGTATTTAGGATTGAGATTTTTAACTCATAATTTCAAGCTAAACTTTATTTTAGATGAAAGTCCACCTCCTTTTTCTTTTTCAACCTGCAACCCGTGCAAGATTTTAGGAATGCACCTGAGAGAGCAATGACATCTCTTACAGAAACGCACAGTTTGCTTCGACTCGACAGGAAGAGACAGATTAAGCTATCCTTCTCACCCGCTGTCAGCACACACAGCTGTTCTCTCATCGACCGCCGGCTCCGAACGGTTCGGGCTTTACTGAGAATAAAACTCAGCAGGTTTTTCGGACTTCTGTAGCCGGCGTTAAACGTTCATCAATCCCTGTCAGTGAGCGTCACCCTGATCCCACTGCTCCTCCGTGTTTAGTGTACTGTGTAATGAATGGACGTTCTTCATGGACAAATTATTCGCAGTATTTTCCCTAGTGTCCTATTTCTTAGTTCCTTTAAACACTGATTGTTGGACCTTTATTCTTTATTGTACCTGTTATAAGTGAGGAAGAAAACATGATGTGCAGTTCAATACAAGCATGTCCTGAAGTCTTTTATTCTTCTTATAGCTCTATAACCTGGGTAAACTACGACAAGCTACACACACACACTCATATTATGAAGTATGCTAGCTAATATCATGATGGGCGGGGCCGGGGAACAGTTCGCTTATATTTACATTTATGGCATTTGGCAGACGCCCTTATCCAGAGCGACTTACATTTATGTCTGAGCAGTTGAGGGTTAAGGGCCTTGCTCAAGGGCCCACAGTGGAAGCTTGGCAGTGCTGGGGTTTGAACTCATGACCTCCTGATCAGGTTCTGTGCTTCTGTGCTGACTAGCTAAACAATATTATACGTGTTAGCAGTTGTTGCCATTGAACTATGGAAAAATGTGTGTTTTTTTTAAAAAGTACCTAGCTAGTTATGTTTTTTTTTAAATTAGCTTAAATTAGCTAGCTAGTTACTTTTGAAAAAAAAATAGATTAGCTAGCTAATATTAAATTCTTAGTAAATTCTCGCGGTTACACAATGATTAAATGTACTTTCAGACAGGGATTAGAGTAAATTTTTCATTTTGGTTCGTTCTGAACAGAAACGATGTTCTTACGTTCCAGCGTTCCAGCGTTCCTCGCCCCCCCTCTTTAGTTAGGACGAAATAAAAGAACGGTTAATTACATTCTTTACATATGACACTGCTTATAGGATGCCGAAGGTATGAATAAACAAATACCTCATGTGTATTTAATTTGAACATATTCAGAGCGTCCTTTTACTTTGCAGTGCGATTTGGTGCTTGTGGAACTGTAGGAAAAATATTTTTAGGACTTCGGTCTATTGGGGAATTGTTTTGGTTTAAGATATACTTTCTTGAAATGGCGCTGGAACAGAAAAATAAAGTTTTTCACTCTGATTCAATGGTTCTTTATTTGTCATATATATATATATATATTATGTGATGTAATGTAGTGAAAGGTTTTCTCTTAGTTACTCGTCCCACAGATCAACTACAAACAGACCAACAACAACTATACACACGTAATAAAAAATAGAATGTAGTAAAAAATAATTAAATGCAATAGACATAAAATATCTTATATTACGAACACAAAAAACGCTGCTCCGCGATATCCCACAGCTCCCAGAGCGGTCCTGTCAGTGCTGAGGTCTACATTTTCTGCAGTCCGTCATTAATGTTCCTGGTCTGTCTGGTGCCGGGGGTTTTTAAAAAAAAATTTTTATATCCTCTTTGCTATGTGAGAGGCGCTCCTGGCCATGCAGTTTCCCCCTTTCGAGTTGCTCTTTAGGCCTCAGGGCCAGTTAGACATCGCAAAAGAGGCTTGAGATGCTTTTTTTCTCTCAGTCACTGATGCGTCAGCGAACGGATCGGGACCGTGTGGTTGTGCTTAAATATTATTTTGTAAGATTTATAGTTTACTTGGGTATTATTGGGAAAAAAAAAGTCCTACTCCTTACGTTTTTTATTTTGACCTTCAGACTTCAATGTTAGAATCTCAAACGGCATGAGAATATCTCTTTTTGTTTCTTTCTAATTTGTAACATACAGGACGAGGCGTCTTGTGTTGAATTAAGTTACTATTTACCTAGTTACAGTTAGCTAGATTCTACGGTTTCTTAAACTAGCTTGTTAAATTAGCTTGCCGCTTACTGTACCTTCGGTGAACTAGCTTGTTAAGTTAGCTAGGTAGTTAATTTTTTTGTAAAATAGCTTGTTTAATTAGCTAGCTAGTCACATTTTTAAAAAAATGAATTTGTTAAATTAGCTAGCTAGTTGTTGTTGTAAATTAGCATGTTTTAAATTAGCTCGGCGGGTAAGTTTTGTTTTCACTGCTGATCTTTAGCGTTCATTCCAAAAGAGCTATAAGGAAAATATCCTGCTAAATAAATTCTAGACAAACCTAGGATTTAAACCGACCTAGAATTTTAGCTAATGTTTAACTAACCAGCAAGCCAAGTTCTAGGATTGTTTGGGTTAGCATAATGTTTAGCGTGTTAGCGAGTCCCGCAGCATCAGGAATGATGAACTTGTGGTCAGCTCTTTTCATCAGTTATAAATGCTTAAAGGTAGATACTTTCTGACTTTCACTCAAATACAATCTTTGGCTCAAACTTCTACTTTTAGTTGCATACTAAAAGGAACGGTGCAGTTCTGCAGTAACTTCTAAATCCTGTGAGAAGCATGTTTACGGGGAGGGGGTCGGTCACGGCGTGTCCTAAGCACTTAACCGAAATGCCACTCCCTCTAGGATGCAGCAGCAGTACAGTAGGTTCTGTCATTTAGCTTCCTGCCATATTTTAAGCCTAATGCATGTCATGGATCTTGTCCTCAGGCCTCATGAAGGATCTGCTGGCATCGCTGTGGGCAAACGAGCAAAATGGCCGTAAATCAGGAGGACTGTTCAGCAGGGACGCTACTTAACAAAAGCAGGGCGACGGAGAAAGAGGTTGTTTAGAGTAATGCTAGGCCTTTACGGTTCCATTAAAAACGGTTCAATCAATGTCTCAACACCTGAATTATGTTTCAGAGAACAGATTGCTTCTTTTGATTGGATTTCAATGAGGAAACATGGCATTTTTCCATCCTTTCGTACACTCGCTCCTAACAACCAATACTATACGGATGCTTGACTGACTGCTCTGTTGCATAGCAACAGGCTAGAGAAAGACCCCTCCGTCCTCCGGGACCCCCCGCTACGGACGGCAAATGGCGCATTTGGGAATAAAACCTGAATCTCTGCGATGCCAAATACGGCTCATAACAGGTGCGCCCTCGGGAGGATGGAAGTACTGTACTCTCCATAATTATTGGCGCCCTCAACGATTAGGAACTCACTTTATAGGTTATTGAATATCAATATGCGGCAGATGTCCGATATAGTTTTATATATAACCAAGATTGTTCATCAAAGTCTAAAAAACCCAATGCACCAGATTATAAATTCCACCACTTGTGTTTACGTAGTGTTGCCTCCGCTAAAGTCGTAGCTCAGTTTCATGTGGGCCATGTGTGTGCTTCTTTTTTTCTTTGCTTTTTCATTTATTTATTTTTTTTTTTCAGCGCTGGCACTGTGTGTTTGTTCTGAATTGCAAATTATGATATATACAAGCTTAAGGCAACGGCAGAGCTGGAAAATGTGAAGACCAGATGATAAGACGAGATAAAATAAGACGCTGCCCACAGCGAGTCTCTGAGTGGTTCGGTGCGCCAGTGGAAGATGTATAGACGTAATAACTAGAAAACTAGCAAAGAAAGGTCAGTTTTAAGTGAGAACTCAACAAGCAGTTTGAGAGAGGTGAGCTAAAAAAGGTAAGACGACAATACAGAAGACACATAAGTAATAATAATTGTGATAATAATAATAATAATAATAATAATTTGTATAACATTTTTCATACATTTCATGCAATAAATAGCCTGTTACTGTTAAACTTTTACAATAATTTGAGGCGGAAACCGGCTGAACATAAATGTAAAGTTTAATAGTAAATGAAACTGAAACCAAACATAAAACACACAAACTGAACACAAAATGCACGAGCGTCTCTCTCTCTCTCTCTGGCCACGCCCTCCTCCTCGCCACAATCTCGCTGTGGGGTCTGATATAAAAATAACTTTTGTATTTGTATTCTTATAATCTCTACTGTTTATATATTCCCTATTGCACCTACTAAGGGCTAGTTTTCAGTTATAACTTAAGGCTACGTTGTTGTAATAGTTCATTCTTTAGTAACTTGTAAACTCAAGCGTAGTTGCCGACCTAGGCTACGAGTTCTAGAGCTAACGTTCAGCTAGAACTTGCGTTACGGTAACTAGAACTGAATCGTTTTAGATGCAGATCTGACTTGTATCAAACGCAGCAGATAGGAGTCCATGTTAACCAGCGTTTCAGCCCAGTGTGATGCAAATTTGAGTAATAGGTACTACGGGCCGTTTCAGTAATGTATTTGCAAGCTCGTGTGGGCCGAATGAAATGAGGCAGGAGGCTGTACGTCTTGAATTTGACACATGATTTATGCCTAATGCTTTTGAACTGCCTGGAGTTTTTAGTTGTCTTATTAAACTTTCATTTATAATACTTCCCCGTGTCCGCCATCTTCTATTATATTGTGACCGGTAGCAAGACTGAGCCAGAAGTCGTCCCATTCCGCCCATTTCTACCTATTGCCTGAACGGCTTCAGGCTTTTCAGTCCCCGCTTTCCTTTCCCATTGGGACAGAAACCTGAAGTCACACTGGCCTCAAACAACAATCACAAAATCTTCACTTATGGAAGTGCCAGAACCTGGCCTCGCTTTGTCAGAACCCTGACAGAAATGTCATGACAATACAATGGAAAATACCATTTCTGACTCGCCGTTCATTAATCTAGGAGTCTCGGGCCGTATGCTTCTCTGCAGATAGCGGTCGAGTCGCATTTATCATGTGATGGCTCTTGGGAAGAACTCTGTCACTGCTGGACCAGCATGACCTGGAAGGAACATTTACCTTCGAGTCGTATCAGGTCTTTAATCATCTGGTCAACGCGAGAGCGGTGATAGAATTAGGAAGTGTATAAAACGGCAAAGTGGTGTTTTTGTAGTAGGGCAGATGTGTGTGTTGGAGAGAGAAGCTTTAAATAATAATGGCTTGAGATTCAGGCAAAAAATGTTTCTCACCAGAGCAGCAGCGGTCTCTGGTGAGCATCGAGGCAGCCGACTCAAAATCCTATTTACTCTGTCCTGGGGGAATTCAGCTAACCAATTGCAGTCTGTCACTGTCTTCATGAATTCGGTGGAAGAGGAGAATGTCATGGACATCCCCTTGGAGATCAGTCTGCAAGCCCTTAATATCCAAGCAGTAAACAGATACCTCATTGGTTGAGGCAAAATGGAATTTTTAACTGTAACCTTCAAGGTAACCTTTACGTTTTATTTATTTAACAACCAAAGATCCCATTGTGTTAGGATAATCCCTGGTTGTGTGCAAATAATCTGCAGTGCTTCTGTTGTACCCTGGGGTGAGAATAAATGTGTTACCTGGACAGATCAGTTCCACGTCTCTAGAGGGTTTCCAGAGGCAGATCTGGTTTTAATCCCTGTGGGGACATAGCAGATGTTTCTTTGTTTTTCGTTTTTTTTTAATCAAACATCTTCCCTGCCGCCTCACCTTCCATAAACTGCCGGCCTACACCTGAAACCAAAGCTGGAAATACACTTGTTATAGAGGCACTACACATACGTGTACACGTCTGCAAAACATACATTTTAGTGTGACATATTGCGGTTACATCAACCTGTCAGACAGTGATACTGAACTTAATACTGCTCCCCACTCGAGCCGATGTCACGCAAGATACTGTAAATGTGCTTACGTTTAAAGTCAGAATCGAGCTGAGACACGCCTCTGATTTAGACAAACTCCGCCTCCCATGTGTGTAACTCTCATGTCTAAAATCTGGAGCTATGTTGGTATTAGCTCCTCATTACCTAGTTTTACAGCATCATTGAGAGGAAGAGAGGAAGCACACACCCTTGAGGAGCACCTCTGTTGAGGAAAACGTGGTCATTCACCCTGACATCCTGTTTCCTTCTAGACAGGAAATTGATAACCCAGCTGCCTCACTTCATCGAAGAGCAGGTCAGAGATGAGAGTGTTGAAGTCCACAAACAGACAAAACACGAGCGTAGGTGTGAGAGCAGACGGGTTTGAGGTAGTGCAGTCTTTCTTTCAAAACATTTCATGATTACAGAGGCTTGGGCAACCGGTGCGTAATCATTCTAGCAGGAGTCTGTTCCTTTGGAATCGACGTGATAACAGACGTTTTAAATCAAGCATTTGTGAATAGTCTGGAGGAAGCAGGCGTGGGTGGAGGTAGAAGTCTTTTTTTTTTTCTCTCCAATCTTGAGCGAAAGGTGTTCAGCTGATTAGGAAGTAAAGGTTCTTCTGCAGCGTTGGTGGGATTAGGTTGAGAATTTCGAGTCCCGTCCCGATGGAAGAGCAGATTTTGCTGACAACTTCTTAGACATCCAATTTACTGAGGTTTGGAAGCTCTGAGCAAAAGGGTGAATTTTATTTATTTATTTTTTCTGTAGATTTTAAAGAAATACAGGGTGTCCCAAAAGTCTCCATACACAGGAGAAATTAACACTTTTTTTTAGCAAAATGTCTTTCATACTTAGTTTATATTAGATATACAGGTGCATCTCAATAAATTAGAATGTCGTGGAAAAGTTCATTTATTTCAGTAATTCAATTCAAATTGTGAAACTCGTGTATTAAATAAATTCAATGCACACAGACTGAAGTAGTTTAAGTCTTTGGTTCTTTTAATTGTGATGATTTTGGCTCACATTTAACAAAAACCCACCAATTCACTATCTCAACTAATTAGAATACTTCATAAGACCAATAAAAAAACATTTTTAGTGAATTGTTGGCCTTCTGGAATTTATGTTCATTTACTGTACATGTACTCAATACTTGGTAGGGGCTCCTTTTGCTTTAATTGCTGCCTCAATTCGGCGTGGCATGGAGGTGATCAGTTTGTGGCACTGCTGAGGTGGTATGGAAGCCCAGGTTTCTTTGACAGTGGCCTTCAGCTCATCTGCATTTTTTGGTCTCTTGTTTCTCATTTTCCTCTTGACAATACCCTATAGATTCTCTATGGGGTTCAGGTGTGGTGAGTTTGCTGGCCAGTCAAGCACACCAACACCATGGTCATTTAACCAACTTTTGGTGCTTTTGGCAGTGTGGGCAGGTGCCAAATCCTGCTGGAAAATGAAATCAGCATCTTCAAAATGCTGGTCAGCAGAAGGAAGCATGAAGTGCTCCAAAATTTCTTGGTAAACAGGTGCAGTGACTTTGGTTTTCAAAAAACACAATGGACCAACACCAGCAGATGACATTGCACCCCAAATCATCACAGACTGTGGAAACTTAACACTGGACTTCAAGCAACTTGGGCTATGAGCTTCTCCACCCTTCCTCCAGACTCTAGGACCTTGGTTTCCAAATAAAATACAAAACTTGCTCTCATCTGAAAAGAGGACTTTGGACCACTGGGCAACAGTCCAGTTCTTCTTCTCCTTAGCCCAGGTAAGACGCCTCTGACGTTGTCTGTGGTTCAGGAGTGGCTTAACAAGAGCAATACGACAACTGTAGCCAAATTCTTTGACACGTCTGTGTGTGGTGGCTCTTGATGCCTTGACCCCAGCCTCAGTCCATTCCTTGTGAAGTTCACTCAAATGCTTGAATCGATTTTGCTTGACAATCCTCATAAGGCTGCGGTTCTCTCGGTTGGTTGTGCATCTTTTTCTTCCACACTTTTTCCTTCCACTCAACTTTCTGTTAACATGCTTGGATACAGCACTCTGTGAACAGCCAGCTTCTTTGGCAATGAATGTTTGTGGCTTACCTAGTGAACCAAACTGAGAGACCATTTTGAAGGCTCAGGAAACCTTTGCAGGTGTTTTGAGTTGATTAGCTGATTGGCATGTCACCATATTCTAATTTGTTGAGATAGTGAATTGGTGGGTTTTTGTTAAATGTGAGCCAAAATCATCACAATTAAAATAACCAAAGACTTAAACTACTTCAGTCTGTGTGCACTGAATTTATTTAATACACGAGTTTCACAATTTGAGTTGAATTACTGAAATAAATGAACTTTTCCACGACATTCTAATTTATTGAGATGCACCTGTATATATTTTCAGATAGCCTTTGACAGAAGAACAAGGCATTGAAATCATTCTCAGGGCTGGATCAGGAAGCTGTCGCAAGGTTGTGATGGACTTCAACAGGAAACAAGGCGAGCACATCACACACACCACACTGTTACCAGACTTATTACCGACCGTGAAGGGGACATCCACGAACATCCACTGACGAAGGCACAACCCACGTGGGGCTGGCGAACACAGTCCCCTACAGTATGTACGGAGACTTTTGGGACACCCTGTACATTAAAATAATAGTTGAGTAAGTATTTTTTGTCCAATTAAGCTTAAGATTTATCACACCAATTCCAACTTACTGAATTTTCAGCTTCTGAGAATGATGTGAAACCACTCCAGTAGCTGAATTACCAGCTAGATGTTGTTCAGTGATATATTACAACACCCCTGTAGTATCACTGTACAGGCAGAAGGAGCTAGACTGCAGGGTTTCTGTTATACTCGGTCGATTTTGTCCTTAAGGGAACCTTCGACACGCCAAGAGCTCCATTACCATACCGCTACTCAGCCATTAGCATCATGGGATGCCTGTGGGTCTCGTTTGAGACGGACATATAGTATTTTTAGACAGGTGACCTCTAGGACAAACCAACATCAGTGTGGCATCAGTGGAATTTTCTGCAACTCTAAACTGATGCTAAACGTCTACAGGCTACAAAGGAATGATTGATGTTACAAAATGGAGGTTAAACTGGAGAGAATGTGAGGTCTTACTTCATTCCTTACAAATTTCTTCCTTCCTTTTCTTTCTTTTTTTTTAATTCCCCCCAATTTAGTCTTCACCAATTCCCCTCCCACCAACTCTTTCAAACACTCGGAAAAAGTGCTATCTACCCACTTCCGCATACACGACCTCACAGACGCACACAATTGGCTAGTATCGCTGTGATTGACAGATGAGACGGTGTATGCCCCTCCCACCCAGAGACTCCCAGCCTTCATCATCGGATGGATGGATGTGGCAGCATCGGGATTCAGACTCGTGATCTCCGGATGATATGGTGAACACTTTTCTGTTGAGCCACTCACCTTCCTTCCTTCCTTCCTTCCTTCCTTACGAATTCCATCTTTCTGACTTTCTTTCCTTCCTTCTCAATTCCCATTATTTGTGTGCATCCTTCTGCTGCACTTTTTCAATTTTTGTCAACACGATAAAACATATCCATGCGTCCAGATGTATTTAGCTCATACCCAAAAAGATCAGAAATGTAGTCAAGTAAAACGGAATTGCACTGAATTGAACGATGCTACATGTGCTATTTCGTGTGCTATTAATCACGCGGGTGATTTCATTCTTCCTTTAGAGATGCAGGAAGAAAAAAAAAAAAAGCATTTCCGTTCGGTTTCACTTCACGACTGATGCAACAGTCGTGCAAGAGGAAAAGGCATATCTGTTGATTATTGATTGAGACGTTTATTTTCCTGATGATTCACTCGTACACTGAGCAGTTGTTTGGTTGTTATAACGTATTCCGGAAGACCAGAAAATCCCTGCGCAATTCCCATGTGAGCATGGCAAGGGCAGGACTGGTTATCGCTCTGGTTAATCGTAAGATTTAGCAATTTACATAATAATAAGAAGAGGAATAACCAATTAAAATGCAGATCAAAGTGCTTTACAGTTTTTTTTTTATTTAAAAAAAAGAGCAAGAACAAAGAGCATAAATGAAAAAGTAGTAAAATGGAATAGAAATTCTAAAAGGAAACGTTTTAACATGAATAATGCAGTGACCCTAAAATAAATAAGGAATGAAGATAAAATAGTTATAAGGAATTAGTTGAAGCAGGGAATACTTTGGAAATTCGAGAGGAAAAAATTGCTGATAAAAGGAGAAAACTGCTTTCTGCAACTGCTAAAAACTGCTTTCTGCAACTGCTAAAAACTGCTTTCTGCTTTCTGTGTTTTCCTCAGCACATATATATTTTTTAGCACATGTAACAGCGAAGAGGCTCGGGATCCGGTCTAAAGGCAGCGAAGAGGCTCGGGATCCGGTGTAAAGGCAGCGAAGAGGCTCGGGATCCGGTGTAAAGGCAGCGAAGAGGCTCGGGATCCGCTGTAAAGGCAGCGAAGAGGCACGGGATCCGGTGTAAAGGCAGCGAAGAGGCTCGGGATCCGGTGTAAAGGCAGCGAAGAGGCTCGGGATCCGGTGTAAAGGCAGCGAGGCTCAGGATCAGCGCTTGTTTCAGAAATAGACATTTCCCCATGAGTCAACCTGCACACTGCAGCTTATTCTGGAGCGCTGGAATGGAGGTCTCAAGATGCTCTGGGTATAATCTAATACCTGACGTGTGTGTGTGTGTGTGT
>CM042552.1:20599068-20691568 GCA_023630585.1 Cranoglanis bouderius
CAAAATGGATCAATCAAATTACAGATTGGTGTTAGTGCCCGATGTTCTGCTAACACAGAGTACCATGTATTTATTTTAGAAATTAACACAAAATCAAGGAAACTTTTCGAAATTATTCGCAGATTTGGGCCTGGACGCGTCATGTGACGTCACCACAACGTGCAGTCAGCCAAAACCCTCTTCGATTCACCTCTGTCGAACACGGGTACGGCTAAAGGCTCTCTTTTAACCAACAGACGTCACCGTGAAAGAGCGTGCGAAAGTATTTCGTACGACCGCGATTTCGCCGATTCGATTAGTTTTCCGCAACAAAAAACCCAACAAATTGCATCACGAATTTTTGAAAAAAGCCGCAACAATCGCAGACAAAAACGCCGTGAAATCCTGTGCGGACTGCAAAATGTATTTCTGCGAATGCTAATCGTATTTTTATGTTTTTTAAATCGCATTTATAATAACTGACCTCCAGGTTAAAAGTTCATGCTGAAATCCTTTCACATTTGGATTCATGAATATTTGATTTTTAGACTTGAAACAAGTGAAAAATTACAGACAAGTTATTTAAAAAAAAAAAAAAAAACCCTGTCATTATATATTTTATTCCAAAAAAAAAAAAAAAAAAAAAAGTCAGGTACTTGACTTTCGTTTCGTGTCGATTACTTATTATTAAGTAGCATTCACAACAGACTTCTTTTTCTTCTTAGCGATGTTGGCTAGATTTGAATACGCAGCTTAGATTGATTAGCCAATTAGAATTGCTAAAACCCAGGACGTGACTAATGCAACATCATAGACGTAGTTTTTTTCTTTTTAAAGTAAATAACACAGTCTAAGAGTCCTCCAGCTCTACAACAAGGTGCTGCTTGTCTTATTAATGGCTGTAAATAGTGTGCGTGTGAACTTTTCTAATGTCAACACCTCAACTAAAACAGACAAGTGGCACATTTTTCTCCCACCAGTGCCTGGTGGTTAGTGTAAAAACCCTGTATAATATACACACACTCTAGTTTCTACCTTGGACAAGTGAAAGTTGAAAATGTACAGCCCTGATGCTCTTCATTAGGACGTTATGTGTCACGAGTGCTGGATTTATTCCTGCCAGAGCACTTCTGAACAAGAAACTCAGCCCCGTGCTCCAGGAGCGCGGCCATCACGCTCTGACTCGGTGATCCGGCTCCAGTACGTTGAGATGTGCTGACATTTACGACTGGTGTAGCTCCGTTGACCTGGAAACAACCTTCTGCAGAAATGAAAAGCGTGGTGACAGCACACAGGCTCGTTTGTTTGTTTTGATGTGCCCGAGGGGTCGAACAGCGGAGCGAAGGCTACGAGATGGAGTGCGTAATGCTGGCAGATTGTTATGGCTGTAGATGATAAAAGGACCTAACCTTTGCTGTACTGCATTAGAACAGATAGCATTAACCTCACACATACATACAAACATAAATAAATAACTAGCTGCCATTATCCTAGATCCAAACACTGGATACGGCCTATAACAGTAAATCACCAGCAGAGCCCACACCTGAGGTCCTGTTCTGTAGCTAAAACAACGATTTCATAGTCCTCAGAATGATGGGTAACTTTCTTAACTTTTAAATACTAACATTGATCTTAACAAATCAGTGCTATTTTTTTTTTTTTTTTTTTTTTGCACATTGATAAATAAAATGGTTATATATTTCTAACATTGTACATTTATCAAATTTCTATAAGGAGGAAAAAAATCGTTCTGCTGTTGCTGCACTTAACAGCTTGAGGTCTTGGTGATAAGATTAGCTAGGAGTTAATGCACTTTTAACTTTAACAGTGAACGAGGGTTGTTCGTCGTGTCGGAGAATCTACATCCGGATTTCTGTAAAGCTGTGTGTGTGTGTGTGTGTGTGTGTGTGTGTGTGTGTGTGTGTGTGTGATAATGTCCGCCGTTAACAACTCTGTACAAATCACAATGCATTTAAAACATAATTCTGTAGGATTGCGGCTATTTATTATTTATTTATGAGCTTCCATTCAACTGTCAAACGGTCCGTGGTGATTACGCGGTTTACGTTCGGCCCGATTTTGATCAGCTTCAGCAACATCTCATATATTTATACACATTTCTTTCATTCATTGTGTTGATTTACTTCATCATGGACCGGGAGAGACCCGTGACACCATTTTAATACACCTGTCTACTTTCTTCTGTTTAATTTAAATTAATCAGATTGTCCCAGGTGTAAGAACGATGCATACAATTTCCTTTTTAAAAAAAATATATTATTTAAGCGTTAAGAGATGATAAGAACGAGGGGTGACCGAATAAGAAATATTCAAATACTTAATTTCATATGCAGATGGAAAAAAAAAAGAAAAGAAAAGATGCTGCTAATGAACTTTAATGTTAAATAGGCCGACTTGAGAATATGCAAAATGAGAATAATCTGAATATTATTTTTTTTCCCCCTTATGAGATCAGGGGACAGGATTTTTTTATTTTTTTATTTTTTTAGATCTTATTTAAATGAGTCCTGGGGAAGCCCTGCCCTGTACAGTTTGAAGTTTTCCCTCCTCTCATCAAAGGATTAATAATTAGCCGATCGGTCGGATCGTTTGGGTCGGCAGGAGGGAAAACTTCAGACTGCGGAGTGCAGGGGGACGTCAGCAGGACCGGAGTCGGGAACTCAGACGGGTTTCAAAGAATCTACTGACTTCAATAATCGAACGAAAGAAATGTACGAATGCAAAATCGCTAGCAAAACGAATCAGCAAATAAACCGGCGATGAATTATAACAAAGCAGAATGACTGGGTACTGTTGAGTTCTCTGATTCGGATTGGTCAGAAGGTGTCGATTTGAATTTTCGAATCCGTTTCTATAGCAACAGATCCTTCACGGGGACGTGTACGGCGGACGCTCCGTTAATAAAATGAAACGCTGATATGGTGAAGTTTTCTGTAAAGAGAGACGTTTATTTATCGTCTTTTATGGAAGGAGTCTCCAGTGTCGGTTTGCGGTTTCTCGGGAACATGACAAGCTGCGTCAAGCTGAGGACGGTGAGGGAGCTGCTATAACGTAAGTGAGAACAGGAACTAAGCTGTCTCACAACATTAAACGTAACTATAAATGGATAAATGCTATCGCTGACAAATTGCTGTGGTGTAAGGGGAATAGAACACGTCGGGACCTGACTAATAACACTTTTAATGTTAAATTCAGATTAAAATGAAGGGTAATGATATTTATTATTTGGCAGCTGTTCAGAATGCAATTCATTATTAATAAATGTACTCGATGTGCCGTCAATCATTTTACAGATCCATCAACGTCATCCGCTAGATTCGAATTACTAATCGTCCGAATACAAATTTCGAACATTTTTTTTTTTTTTTTTTTTTTAAATTCACTTTCATGTCACATAATAATGTGGAAGAGAAGTATGAGGTCTATCAAATATGTAAATTAGCAGAATAAAACGTTTTTAATAATATAAATCATTTAAAAAGAGGCTTATTTATTTATTTATTTTTTTTTACACCAGTCACCCTGCATTTCATGTCATTAGTGTTAGATAGTTTTAAAAACTTTTATTTTTATTGTGAATAAGTGCTTCCGGGGTCAAAGTTCAGCAGAGTTTCGGAAGCGGCCATTTTGAGCAGCACCAGGTGAGTTTCCCTCCACACTCTATAAGTTATTCATTTACTCGTAAGTTCCAGGTGTCATTGGAGATACATCTTTCAACCTGATATTGAACCAAATGATTTTAAATAGAATAATTTGTTGACGGTGGTGTGATTAATGATGTGCACTTTGTGCGGATAATAATCTCTAATGGAAATTTGTTACTGGTGTTACTGGTGTTACTGGCACCTGAGCTTATGACACCAGTGGCGATTAATAACTCCGGTGACTTAAAGTAATGGCACCACATTCCAAAAGAATTTCAATACAGTCCCACATTCCAGATGAAAACATAACCGAACGTTTTCCTGATGTTTTGAGGATCATGTTTCTGAATTGGCACATACTGTGAATTTGTGTATAAAAATGTCGCTTGCACATGGCGTCAAATGAAGTATGTTCGAGACGGGTTTGCGTTAAGACTGAGGAAAAATCATTGTTCACTGGAGAACTAGCATATTAACTGCTGATTTTCATCACGACTTCGTATTCTTGTCAAAACGCCACACTAATCTCTAAATGGCATAAATCCATTACAATTATAGTTGAAATGATAACTGCAGCGTAGTATAAAAGTGTCGTATTATAAATCAGACGTAAAGTGATAAAGTAATTTCTAATCAGGAATTGGCATTACCGTTAAACCTGCTGTGAAAGTGCAGATGCTTTTTAATAACTGTAAAAATGTCTTTAAATGAGCAAACTCATATCCTCCTAATCCCGGAGCAGCCACGATGCCATCTCAGCACTTACTGATTGTGGTTTTAGCTTTATGTCTGTGTGGAAATTTAAACCGGGATGGCAAATGGGCCTTCAGAGAGAAAAAACGAATGTTTTAAGAGAAGAAAAACATCTCTTTTCTAATGCTGTTGAACTTTCTTTCTTTTTTTAATTTAAAAAAATATGATTGTCTATCGTTGTTTTGAGTGTGAGGCGACGCCCTGCGAATGTAAACCTCCGATTTCAGACGCAAAACAACTGAAGACACAGCCAAAATGTGGTCCAGGTTGACTTTTTTTTTTTTTTTTTTTTTTTCTTTTTCTGCCATGTATTCAAATGAGAATCAAAATCACATTTGAGATGAAACCATATTTTTCCATATTCACTGTAAACATGTACTCCCATTCACATCAAAATAATGAAAAGGAACAACTCGGAAAGTCTGACCATAGAGAAGATTAACATGCTGTTATTATTATTATTGTTGTTGTTGTTATTATTATTATTATTATAATTTTTTATATATATATTATATATATATATATATATATACATACGCAATTAAATCACATTTATAAATTAATATCACATGTATTACAATTCATAAATTAAGTGAACCAATAATAAAACATATTAGCTAGGAAACTTCATACATAAAGTTTATATTGCAACCTGATATTGTGCATATCGCTGGATGACCATTATATATGAAAACAACAAAAATGAATAAATAAATAAATAAATAGGATATGCGTAGGTGGGTTTAATCCTACAGGAAGTGATGTATGTGAAGTCCTGTGTGGTCCTGCGGTGCAGAGTGTGACATCATTTTTTGTTGGTACAGGATTTCAGATTACATCATCATCATCATCATCATCATCACTGTCTCTGTGTCTTTTAACGAGAAACTGTAGTTCCCTGTTTTTTTATTTTTTATTTTCCTGAACCATAACAACCAGTTTGGTTGAACACCGCTTGGTCAAATATTTGGCAGTGTATAAAACTGTAAAAATGACTTGTCATGTATGATTTTCCTAGACAACTATAGAAATAATCGTAATGTAATAATGTAGTGATGTAGTCATGAGTATGTGACCAACACTGATGGCTCAGAGAAGTCGTCGTCCTGCTCTTGTGTTTTGCATGCAGGTAAACATTTTCAGAAATTCTAAACTAAGGCCCTGGGGTACACCAGGAGTTCCTTATATTACACAATCGAAGAAAAAAAAAAATGTAGTTGAAAAAATAGAAGTCTCTTTAGGGAAGGAAGTTTGGTCAGAATATTTTCTGCTAACCCTTTTCACCATGTGGTAGGTTTGGTTTTCCTTTGTTATTTCTTTTTTTCCGCCCGTACATTCACATTACCAGGTTGAAGTGACACAAATCCGATTTTCTGGGGAGGTCGAAGGCTAACACTTTCTGCTGTCTCCGAGACACGTGAAGCCAGTCAATGGCATCTTTTTAAACTGCTGCTCATGCTGTGCGTGACACGTAGAAAAGGAAAGCGCTATCCGCCCTCTTCCGCATACACGAGCTCACAGACGCCTACAATTGGCTAGTGTTGCTGTGATTGATAGGAAAGGGACAGTATGTCCCTCCCACCCAGAGAGCACGGACAATTTCGCGCCCTAGACTCCTGACCAGGGAGAGCTGTGGCATCATCGGGATTTGAACTCGCGATCTCCCAGCGATAGGAAGAATGACATCACAGACCTGATTTTTTTCACAACTGTGTGAACACAAAAATCAGATTTTTTTTTTTTTTTCTAAATCGGACCTGAGCCACTTTCATATTTGGTCCTAGATACATATGGATATATACGAGAACAGTCTGATCAGAATTCATGTGGATTTTTCCCAACAATCCCAAAAAGCTATATTGTAGAGGAACCTACTGAATCCAGGTAGTGTTTGAAACAATTGCCCGTTTCTAGGGACACGCATTCAAGACAAATATGGGTCACTCGTGATTACAAACGTGAACCGTTAAGATAGATCTGATGCAAAAAATCGGAATTGGGCAAAGAAGCTTGTAATGTGAACGTAGCCTTGAATATCATACAATGCATTTAATTCTATTTAATTCTATTTGGATTCAAGTGTTTATTTTTGTGCATTTTGTATGGATTTATACATTTGTTTTCTTGTGGATGGTTTTTGTGGTGTTTTGTCACACGTGGCAATTTCTGGTTGCTCATTTCTCGTTCTGGAAAAATGGAAAACTCCCTGGAGCTGCCCGCAATTTCCAGGAGCTTTTTTGTTGCACTTCCTTTCTATGGCACGTCTGTGTCTGGTGCCGTCTTCTGTGTTTATGTGGAAGACCCAGAGCTGCCGCTCAACTACAGGGGAGGACCTGATGAAATGCTGACCTCGGATTTAGAGCAGGAAACAAAATATGGGATTTTTTAAAACTCCTGGTTGTACAGAACAATCCAATATGAATCCATATCCATGTGGAAATACTGATGCTTTGTACAGCGCTTGTTTTTTCAGAGTCGATATCTCATTGGTTCACAGTTTGTTTGTTTGTTCAACCCTTCAGACGTCGGATTCAATGCTGGGCATCCTCTTGTAGACGCGTCGTGCACCACCGGCACTCAGTGCTCTCGGGGCTGGGAATGTGCCGACTGGGGAAAGGGCTACATAAGGCATTACATGCTCGGGGTAAAAGAGGTCAGGTGTCGCCACCCCTATGCCGAGCCCCTTGCCATCGACAACTGGACTTAATGTAAGTGGCACCAGCTGTTTGTAAATGTCCGTGGAGCTGCGACCATGAGCCAGTCGCTGGTCATCGCGGAGCGTCTGCAGGAAAGGGTTCTCGGTCGGACGGGCTGGGTACATTGATTTGCTGCGCCGGCCAATGCCAAGCCCGGTAACGTCTACAGAAGCAAGCGTGTGGTTAAGCTGCGCCGACTGGCTCTTTGGAAGCTTATCTGGGACCATGGTGGACGTGTGCAGGTTAGTGTGAGGAGTGTTGTCCTGAAGGCTCACGCGTCGTGAAGAATTCTTTTGAGGCAGGTTCTCATAAGAGTGCTGGCGAGGGATGTAAATGCCCTCGTTTTGATAGTGACTAATGAGCCCTTCGCCTTCTTGGTCACTTTGGGGAAGGTAGGCCGTGAAGGAAGCATTGGGATGCGGCAGAAATGCACAGAAGCTCCTGTCTACACTCCCGCCTCGAATGGCACCTACGTTAGGGTGCAGGAACTGATCCTCACTTATGTCATACAGGTTGGCAGAGTGCAAACAAGCCTCACAGCGATACTGAGGAGGTCGCATGGTATAAAGCCCAGAATAGCTGGAAAACTTTGAAAGACAGCTACGGCAGTGGGTGTGTCTGTGGTCCTGGGCAGGAGTGGTCACTGCTGCACTGAGTCCTACCCCACCAGGCTTTCCGTAAGTATTGTACTTCTTCTCCTTAGCAGCAGTTGTGGCATTCTGCATGACGTCCGGCTCGTGAGCCTGAGGGAACAGGTTGCTGTTAAGCTGCAGTATTGGCTGTTGCTCTGAAGAAGACTGCGGGCGATGCTTGTTGTCTCTGTGCTCGTTGAATATGTCTGGGTAGTGTAGTCCGTGCTCCTGGTCTACAGAGTCAATGGTGTAGATCTGGCTGCTCTGACTATTCTGGGAATATATCTGAGCACTGTGATTGCTCTGCTGGCTAGCTTGGCCAGGCAATGCAGAGAGTTCCACGTCACTTAGGTCCCGTGGCAGACGGTTACGCTTCCGGAGCGTCTCTTTGACCTTGTGCTGCTTCTGTAGGTCCATGCGGCCAGAGCAGTCAGACAAGTCTGAGCGTGCAGGCAGGTCTTCAGGCAAATACCTTTGGCTTTTCATAGTTGCATGTGGCTCAAAGACTGGTGCAGAGGAAGGTGGGGAATTGTTGGTAGGTCCTTGGGTCTGTCGCAGAGTTTCGACTGACTTCTTCCAGAGAGCACGGGTTTTGTTAGCAGGTAGTCCTGAGTCACCACCACCACCACCACCTCCTCCTGTGCTTCCGCTAACTGCCACACCAGGTTGGGCATCAGCAAGGCTAAGGGCACACTGACCAGGCAAAAGGGTGTTGTTTAGAGGCTCTTTGTGGCGGTTTGCAATCATGGTGTTGGTATTGTTGTAGATTGCGTCTTTTGGAGCAAGGTTATTGCCTTTGCTACCACTAATAAGTTCTAGCAGTCCGGGTGTAGGAGGGAGGACGCTAGAGACGGGCCGTTTAGGTGAAGTTACCCCTAGAGTTGTAATCTCTTTGGCCGTTTTCAGCAGGTGCAGCATGTTGGCCTGAGGACTGAAATCCAACTCAGGAAGCTTCTTCATCTCAATGTGAACACCGTGAATACAACTCCAGATACCCTAGACAGACACAAAGAGGCATAGAAACAGACGTGCAAAGGTGATGTCACAGTTAAGGTTAGGTTTTTGTAGGGATGCAACAATTTCATTTTTTTCAGACTGAGTACGAGTATTCTGTTCTGTTTTTTTGATACTTGTCAATACAGATACCGAAATGAGTAACAGATTATGGGCATCACTGAGCATTTTATTTATCACATGGTTTAGGATGTTGGTATTGGATGATTGCGTGAGGAAATGAGCACGGTATCTGGCTGATATCAGTGCATCCCTAGGTTTTTGCATCTTCATTAGATTGTATTCCTTACCCTGCTTATGGTAAAGAGAAGTCCAGGTCGCCCCGAGCATAGTCCAGTGAAGCAGTAACGCAGTCGCCAGTAGAACAGGTGTTCCCAGCAGAAGGTGAGGAGAGAGAGCGCCATGGCAGCTGCCAGCATGTAGAACACACCGGCCATGTTGTCTATATCCAGTTGACTGCTCATCACTTCATTTTTCTCATTATGGCAGATACCCGTGAGCCACTGAGCCTCCAGCTCTTCCATCTCACCTAGTACAGAATAAACAAGCAAATCTTTGGATCAGCTCACAAACAAAATCATTAGCACAAACACAGATGTAAACACACCGAATGACCGATGTGGGAAGTCTTGACATCTATGCCTTAGATATTTGTACACTGGTAGATATGAAAAATAAGTCGTGATGATCCTACCATCTCCAATGATCCCTAGAATGGCAAGGTCCACAAGTCGCTTCCAGTAGGATCCTTTCTGGAGGGCGATACCGTAACCAGTGGTGGCGAAGACGTAGCCGCTGCCGATGGTCACCAGCTTACAGCCGTCATCTCGTCCTGCCATGTAGTTCAACACAGCCGCGTCGTAGATGAACGCATCCAGCTTGCTGTGCAAACCAATAATGAAGACAGCTTCATGAAGACAGCTGCAGGTTGTGACAGGTTACAACTGAGGAACTGAATGGAATTAGAGAAATTCTACTTAATGGCAAAACTCAGCGATCTCAATGATCCACAGGAAGCAAATACGCAAGGCTGGTGAGGTCGTACCCCGTCTTAAGGCTGATCAGTGCGTCCTGGACGCCGGATTGGTGGTATTTGACCATGTACTGGTGCATATCTGGGTAGTTCTTCCTGATGTTCCTCTCAGTGCTGCCATTTGGGACTGTACCAAAACGAAATGGCGGTGAGAAGGAATACGGGCTCTGGAACTGGAAAAACAGGAAAAATAGTTCGGGAAGGTTTAGGAAATGGTGGATTCTATAAGTAATGTTCTTCATTAACTGACAAAAACAGACCTGCCAACTTTAAAGAGGAAGACTGCGAAATTTCACCGAGACTGTAAAAACGTTTTCAGAAAAAGTGACCATTTTCGGGCAGAAGATTTTGGTGGCATCCCTGATAAATATAGTTATAAATGTAGTTATATACCTGTCTAATGTTAGCTAAGTAAAACATACACTGATGGATTTTATTTCACATTAATAAACGCAAAACATTCTCCATTTACTGTGAAAAAAGGGACGCCAGCACTGGTTGAAACGTTACTAAAGTGAGAAGGAGGGAAAGGGGGCGGGGCTTCCAGGGTGTTAGTTAATATTGAAGACTATCGGCACACCTATGCAACTGTCAATCATTCCAGATTCATATGTTGATAGGCTAATTTGGGGGGGGGGTGGATTTGGGGGAAGTAAAACTCTTTTGTCGTATTTTTGAGCAATAATTCGTAGCAGCGTATTCCGATGTTAAAATGTGGAGCCCCTACACAAAATGCGTGCAGGTTAGCAGGTCTGCGATAAGGTGTACAAGAAAATCCAGTCATACTTTTCTGTCACTGAGCCCAGTGACCTGGTCCACAAACTCCTCCTGGATCATGAAGGCAGCCAGGTTCGCAGTGTAACTGGCCAGGAAGATCACGGCAAAGAAGGCCCACACGGACACTATGAATTTACTGGTCGTGCCTCTGGGGTTCTGTACTGGTACAGAGTTATTGAATACGAGACCCCACAGAAGCCAGACGGCCTTGCCGATGGTGAAAGATGGACCATGGGGGTCTGCAGATAGAGGAAGAGGTTCAGATGAATACTTCAGTCACCATGCTTTAATAATAATCAGCCAGTTACACAAGTAGAATGTAATCTCTCTATCCACCGTAGCCTAGCGTCAAAGTTTATGGATAATAATAATAATAATAATAATAATAATAATAATAATAATAATAATAATAATAAAATTAATAAACAAAGAAGAAAAAGAAAATAAATAAATAAAGAAAGACAGACAGAATGAAAGAGAAAGAACGAGAGCAAAACAAATAAATAATGAAAGAAAGAGACAAAAACAAATGAATAAATATAGACAGAAAGTTAGAAAGAACAAAAGAATGAAAGAGACAGAAAGAAAAAATAGACGGACAGAAAGAACGAGGCAAACAAATTATTAAAGAAAAAGACAGAATAAGATACAAAAAGATAGGAAAAAGAAAGAAATTAATAATTAAGGAAATAATAAATGAAAGAGAAAAAGAAAGATACAGGCAGAAATAAAAGAAAGAAAGAATGAAACACAGAAGAGAGACAGAAAGAGGCAGATATAAGTAATTAAAAAAAGAAAGAAAGAAAGAAGGAGAGAAGGATCCTGTTGTATCTGGTTGACGTTGGTTTGTACCTTTGCCCTGCGCGAGGTTTCTGTTGAAGCCCAGTGGACTGATGAACTCAAACAGGAAGACGGCGATTGCAGTGACGATGAGTAACATGACGAACATCATCACCCACACCGACGCGCTGAACGGCTCTACAGGAAGAGGAAGAAGGACGACAGGAAGTCAGTGAAAAACAAACACATACGAAGACAGAGCGAAAAAGACAGTTTGTTTTCTTTGAGAACTCTCAGATTTACCCAGAAAGGCCGAGGGCGATACGGTTCCATTGCTGCGGGAAACCATGACACTGATCCCCGTCTCCACGAACGGCACGGAGAAGTCGATGACCTCTGACCTCTCCTCATTTATGGTCAACGAACCGACAGCCATCACAGCCTTCTTATAAACCACCTACAGCACAAAGACAAGCACAGAGAGGCAGTGTATGAGCTGCAGGCGTCTCCGGACGCCTATACAGTGTACGTGACATTAACATGGTGGTGGTGTATTTACTGACCTCGCCCACCATGCCATTCCACACGTTGTTGATTTTCTTGCCGTGTTTGCCGTTAGTCACCAGGTAAAGGTCGTACGTGAACTTTACGTTCCTGGCAATCTTCTTAAGGATATCAATACAGAAGCCCTTACAGCACTGCTTTAGATACGATCCACCTGTACTGTTACTGTAAACACACACACACACACACACACACACACACACACACACACACACACACACACACACACACACATTTAGGAAAGTCTTACTCTTTGATGTGCGATGTTTAGGAGAGTCTTACTCTTTGATGTGGCGATGTTTAGGAGAGTCTTACTCTTTGATGTGTGATGTTTAGGAGAGTCTTACTCTTTGATGTGTGATGTTTAGGAGAGTCTTATTCTTTGATGTGGCGATGTTTAGGAGAGTCTTACTCTTTGATGTGGCGATGTTTAGGAGAGTCTTACTCTTTGATGTGGCGATGTTTAGGAGAGTCTTACTCTTTGATGTGGCGATGTTTAGGAGAGTCTTGCTCTTTGATGTGTGATGTTTAGGAGAATCTTATTCTTTGATGTGGCAATGTTTAGGAGAGTCTTATTCTTTGATGTGGCGATGTTTAGGAGAGTCTTATTCTTTGATGTGGCGATGTTTAGGAGAGTCTTATTCTTTGATGTGGCGATGTTTAGGAGAGTCTTACTCTTTGATGTGGCGATGTTTAGGAGAGTCTTACTCTTTGATGTGGCGATGTTTAGGAGAGTCTTACTCTTTGATGTGTGATGTTTAGGAGAGCCTTATTCTTTGATGTGGCGATGTTTAGGAGAGTCTTATTCTTTGATGTGGCGATGTTTAGGAGAGTCTTACTCTTTGATGTGGCGATGTTTAGGAGAGTCTTACTCTTTGATGTGTGATGTTTAGGAGAGTCTTATTCTTTGATGTGGCGATGTTTAGGAGAGTCTTATTCTTTGATGTGGCGATGTTTAGGAGAGTCTTACTCTTTGATGTGGCGATGTTTAGGAGAGTCTTACTCTTTGATGTGGCGATGTTTAGGAGAGTCTTACTCTTTGATGTGTGATGTTTAGGAGAGTCTTATTCTTTGATGTGGCGATGTTTAGGAGAGTCTTACTCTTTGATGTGGCGATGTTTAGGAGAGTCTTACTCTTTGATGTGGCGATGTTTAGGAGAGTCTTACTCTTTGATGTGGTGATGTTTAAGAGAGTCTTACTCTTTGATGTGGCGATGTTTAGGAAAGTCTTATTCTTTGATGTGGCGATGTTTAGGAGAGTCTTATTCTTTGATGTGGCGATGTTTAGGAGAGTCTTACTCTTTGATGTGGCGATGTTTAGGAGAGTCTTACTCTTTGATGTGTGATGTTTAGGAGAGTCTTACTCTTTGATGTGGCGATGTTTAGGAGAGTCTTACTCTTTGATGTGGCGATGTTTAGGAGAGTCTTACTCTTTGATGTGGCGATGTTTAGGAGAGTCTTACTCTTTGATGTGGCGATGTTTAGGAGAGTCTTACTCTTTGATGTGGTGATGTTTAGGAGAGTCTTACTCTTTGATGTGCGATGTTTAGGAGAGTCTTACTCTTTGATGTGCGATGTTTAGAAGAGTCTTACTCTTTGATGTGTGATGTTTAGGAGAGTCTTACTCTTTGATGCGGCGATTTTAGGAGAGTCTTACTCTTTGATGTGGCGATGTTTATGAGAGTCTTACTCTTTGATGTGACGATGTTTAGGAGAGTCTTACTCTTTGATGTGTGATGTTTAGGAGAGTCTTACTCTTTGATGTGGCGATGTTTAGGAGAGTCTTACTCTTTGATGTGTGATGTTTAGGAGAGTCTTACTCTTTGATGTGTGATGTTTAGGAGAGTCTTACTCTTTGATGCGGTGATGTTTAGGAGAGTCTTACTCTTTGATGTGTGATGTTTAGGAGAGTCTTACTCTTTGATGTGTGATGTTTAGGAGAGTCTTACTCTTTGATGTGTGATGTTTAGGAGAGTCTTTCTCTTTGATGTGGCGATGTTTAGGAGAGTCTTACTCTTTGACGTGGCGATGTTTAGGATAGTCTTACTCTTTGATGTGGTGATGTTTAGGAGAGTCTTACTCTTTGATGTGCGATGTTTAGGAGAGTCTTACTCTTTGATGTGCGATGTTTAGGAGAGTCTTACTCTTTGATGCGGCGATTTTAGGAGAGTCTTACTCTTTGATGTGTGATGTTTAGGAGAGTCTTACTCTTTGATGTGTTTCCTGCAGGGAACAGAATTGCGGACGCAGGTCCCAGTCAGAATGTCCACGTCGTCCACAATAACAAACGGCTTCTCCTCTAACGTCACAATGCTCAGGTGATTTTCATCTGCTTCTGCATCTCCAAAGGAGTTGTACCGAGGCCACACTGGAAATTTCAGTATCAACGAATGGTTCTCCCAGCGGCCCATCTATAATAAAACACACACACACACACACACACACACACACACACACACACACACACACACACACACACACACACACATTGCATTGTTTTTTCAGTCACTTCCTACCTCAGGCTGTGTTATTGTGAGAATGTGTGAGACAGTCTAATGTGTGTACATTTAGCACTGATGTTTTGTAATTGTCTCAAGTGTGTTTGCTTTGTTATCCAAGTGTGTGTGTGTGTGTGTGTGTGTGTGTGTGTGTGTGTGTAAGCTCTGTCAGCACCATCTCCTCACACCCCTGTTCTAGCCCAATGCAGTGAGAAATGATTAGTGTGGCACTCTTCATACAGTCACTGCAGGGTTTCAGAGATTTTGTGTGCAAGAGAAAATGAGAGAAAGAAAGAAAGAAAGAATGACCGTAGAAGATTGGTCGCTGAAGCATCCTTGAAACAGGAGCTGCTGAGTAAAATCTAGACTCTGCAGAACTGGAGAGGTACATTGATATGGTTTGGGAGTGGTAAAGGATTTCCTCCAGGCCTTTGTCATTTCTGCTGGGTTTTTGGCCACTTTGGTGGTCCGTAAGTGGGACTTACACAAGAGAACTGGGGTACAAACCATCTGTACCACCTCATTAGCCCCAGGACAGACAGCACCTGTTTTTTGGTTCAAGGTGTAGAGCTATTATGGCTATGGCTCCCAATTTTCTCATGCTTAGTGTTGAGCCTGCTTCATGTATCCTTCTGAGGACCAAATGCTTGAGATGATCGTCCTAGGTGTCACTATAGATGACCGCATCATCCTGGTAGGCTGCACAGCAACATTCACAACCTTCCAGTACATGGTCCATTAGACACTGGAAAGTGGCAGGAGCTCCATGCAAACCAAACTGCGTGACCGTAAACTGGAGTAGACAGAGCTCAGCAGAGTTCTGAAGGCAGTTTACTCCCTGGTCTTCACCTCTAACAGAACCTTCCATTATCCTTTACAGAGGTCCAAGGTGGTAATAAAAATAGCAAACCCTATCTTCTCTAAGAAGCCATCGATGCAGGGCATCAAACTGGGAGACTGCATTGAGCTTTAGAGAATGCCCTTCTGAAAGGAGTCATAATTTTAGGTATGATGACACTACATTTACAATGATCTACTTTGGCTAATTTGGTGACTTACAATTTTTAGACATCTGAGCAGTTGAGCATTAAGGGCATTGCTCAAGGACCCAACAGGGGCAGCTTGGTGATGCTGGGTCTTGATCTCACAAGTTTCCAGTCAGTATGACCTATGAGCAGTAGTGCTGCATCATTCACTGTAGGATCACTCATGCCCATGTTCCTCATGGTGGAAATTCAGTGCCTCAATCAGTCTCTCTGGTACCCTGTATGGTCTCTGTGGGATATCTGTCAGATCGTTCAAATGAATAGTGTGCTTCAGAAGGTGTGTCCTTTCTACTTTCTGCTGGACCAATTTTGGGGACTCCTTAAAGACATGTTGCAGTAAAGATTGCTGGTCTTTGGCCAGATATTCCAAGTTTATCTGCCCTTGCTGTCACCACCCTTCCATATCAAAGGCCAACTCTTCATCAGCCTCCACCTACCATCAAGAACAGTATTTCCAGTCTGTCAGAAGGTCCACATGGTAAGTTTGCTTATATCTGCTCTGGGCTGAATGGTATACATAATAGATAACAGGAACCATCTTGCAGACAATAGAATATGGCCCCTGCCACTTGGCAAACAGTTTACTTGTGGAGGTGGGAAACAGGAGGAGTATTTTCTGCCCAGGATGGTACTCATGCTGATCATACCACCATTTTTGAGTTTGCTGAGTTGCTTGCAGATTTGATATCTCTCCAGGTGGTCTCTCATCTCCTATACTGAACAATTTCCATTTTAAGCACCAATTTCCTTTTTGGTCCCTGAATAGGCCAGCCATACACCAGCTCGAAATGTGAGAACCCAGTGGATGTATGTGGTACCTAGCAAGCAGAAAAGGCAGCCATTCATCAAAGTCCCTGTATCTGTGGCAAACTTGTTGAGTCTGGTTACGAGTCCATCCGTTCGATCCAGATAGCTGCGATACCTGGATTGGTGCTGAAGCTGCTTCATGAGACGGAGACGTGAGATGAAGTTGGTCCCCTGATCTGTCAGGATTTCCTCAGGAAATCCGACCCTTGATTTTTGAGGGTGGTTATAGCACACAGTGGAAATGAATAAAAGAAAGAGAAGAAAAGGGAAATGACCTCGCCTGCTCTAGAGCACTGCGTAAACTGATTGCACCTTGGAGAAATAAGAAGTCATTAAAAGAACGTGTGAGCGAGAAAGTGATTAGGAAAACAAGAGCACGGAGAGGAGAGAAAGAACGAGAGAACACCTAAAACTAATGACCAGAAGAGAGAACGAGGCTAAGAGGAGAGATTATTATGAAGAAAACCAACGCATTATTTAGTCAATTAGCTAAATTAAGCGCGACGTGAGAGAGCAAACCGAGAAGACTGAAACGATCTGAAAACACGAGTGAAGGCACAAACAGAACTCATTCAGGAAATAATGATTCAGTGTGGAACTCAACACAACTCAACCATGAAACACAAACACACACACACACCCAAGTACAAGGAACCTCGAAGTACGCATTTATACTCTACTCTTCCTGTTGAGGGAAAAGCTTGGTGCGACCATTTTGTTTGTATTTGAGATCATTTCAGCTGAAACGTGCTATCATAGGAAAATTAATCAACCACCACCCCAAAGAACAGAAAGAATGAGCGATAAAGAAAGAGGGATAGAAAAAGAAAGATAGAGAGACAAAGTGATCGAAAGGAGGAGCAAAGGATAATGAGACAGCAAGAAAAGAAAGTAATACAGCACCTCATTGATTTGCCACTGTGAACAATTTCTGATTCTTTTAAGAGCTACACATCGTGCTTTTTATCCGTTTATAGTTACACGTAATGGTGTGGAACGCCAGTGAAGTGAGTTCATTCCTGTTCTCACTTTACTTTACAGCAGCTATAAACAGTCGTTCCCTCACCAGCCTCTCTTTATTCACTCTCTTTTCAAACTGCTGCTCCTTCTCACCAACTCACCCGGAACACTAAAGACACCACAGATCTACAGACTGAATTCCCAGGACAGACTCCACCACCACCCTGACCAGGATGAAGCGCTGAATTAATGAATATTTGTAACAAAAATGAACACCACCTTCAGTTTTCGGTTTGGAAGAAAGATTATAAAAGGGAAAGGGGGAAAAAAACGAAGAAGAAACTCACCTTCTCCCATTCCCTCTCGGTGTTGAGTACAATAACCACCAGTTTAGGGTTCACCTGATAACCATCGTCCATGAATGACAGATCTCTGCCCTCCAGATTTACACCCATCATATACCTGGAAAACACACACACACACACACACACACACACACACACACACACACAGTAATGTTACTCTTCAGCAATAATGAGTCTGAGAGGGACAGACAGAGATGGGACGCAAGAAAGACAAATAAACAAACAGACAGAATGAAAGAAAGAACAGAGAGACGGACAGAACGACAAAAGAAAGACAAAAAGAAAGAAAGACCAATAATGTATGTGAGACAAAGGAATAAAAGTAAAGAGACAGACAGATATAGAAGGAAGGAAGTAAAGAAGAAAAGAAGAGGGAAAGGCAAAAAGATGAATCTGAGAAGAGACTTTAGAATTTCAGCTTTTATTTCCTGGTATTTATATACAGACGTGTTAAACGGCATAGAACACAATACATTTTGTATCAGACCACCCAATTTGTAGGTGAGCAAAAATATTGGAACATGTAACTGAGAGGTGTTTCTTGTTGCCCAGGTGTGTCCTGTTAGATTGACTGTTTAAACAATAAATAGCTTTGGACATCTACTCTTTGGTTTTTCACCTGTGAAGGCTGCATTTGTTGTTAAAAAGGATAAACCAACATGAAGATCAGAGAGCTGTCTATGGGAGAAAAGCAAGCCATTTCGAAGCTGAGAGAAGAGGGAAAATCAACCAGAGGCATTGCACAAACACTGGGCATAGCCAACAGAACCATTTGGAATGTCCTGAAAAAGAAAGAAACCTCTGGTGTACTGAGCAACAGCTGATGACAGAAACATTGTGAGAGCTGTGAAGAAAAACCCAAAAACAACAGTCAGTGACATCACCAACAACCTCCACAGGGCAGGGGTGAAGGTATCACAATCCATCTCATCTCCATCTTTTGATCTCAATCCCAAATATCTTTGGTGTACAGCACAAACTTATGAACTGGCCTTGCTGTTCCATTAGTTTCGGAGGGGACTGTAGATTGTTACAGCATGTATAGTATAGCTGTATACGGCGTATAGATAGAGATTTTACAGTAGCTCTTACAGAGTCATTTGTTTTCATCTGCTGCTCCTCTGTGACAGCTGCACTCACTCAGGCTAATGAGCTATTTCCTTGTTAGTAAGCTTTCACAGCTCCTCGTTTGAACTTGTGCTACATGATGGATAAGCTGATGGAGACCTGCACAGCCACCCTGGACCTTCTTTATTAAACTGGGCCAGTTACTGTTTACTAACGTCTTTCGGCTTGAACGTTTTTGAAGAATTTTCCAGCAAGCTATGCAGATGCATTTGTTGCTAACATTGCGTTTTCTCTCTCTCTTTGTGTGTGTGTGTGTGTGTGTGTGTGTGTGTGTGTGTGTCTTGGTGCTTGGAGTTTTTCAGGGCTTCTTTGGATTAAACGGTCGTCTTTAAAGGTGTTTTTTTTGGTAGTGTGTGCAGGTGCAGATTCACCTAAAAAAGCTAAAATCCCATGTGCTCGCTATTCCAGTGTGTTTACATAAACAGAGTGTTTAGTGTGTTTGAACGGAAACCCTGGTGTGTTCTCCACTTTAGTGCGGTTCTTTACGCAGTTGAGAACACAGCCGAGTGCGGACCAAAACAACCGTTACGAGAGCGTCTAGGCGAGGTCATCTCGGTCCAGTTCTGAGTGAACTGTGAGAAAGTGATTCGACTCTGAATCGACTCAACCGCAGGAAGTGAATCAAACGTGACGTGTGTTTCGGGTCACAGCATTTTTTCTGTAAATGCAAGCTGCTAAACTGAGCCGAAGGACAGAGAGAAAATAAACACAGAATGCGACACACAAACTCAAGCTTTAAACTCATTATTTATATCATTATCGAATCATTTATTCAGCTTCAGTTCTCAGTGCTGATTTTTTTATGATTTCTATGATTTTCTGTGATTTCTGACCAATGAATGAAACGGTTTTACAACAACACGCCTTACACGCCTCTCAGACAAACAGTTTTCTGTCTTTTAGCTCATTCATATTATTCCCAAAGTGAAACCAAACCAAACAGGAAACAAAACGTTTCTGAGATTCAGACTCAACAAACAGACTAATAACTGTGAAGGTGCTCTAAACATCTAAGAGTGAAGCTTTCTTTTCATTTTGAGAAGAATGAAAGTTTTTCTCTTTCATTCAAAGTGCAACTTAAACTCTTTCACTGTATTAGTCTGGAGTCCAACAGTCATAAATCCCAATGTTTTCCCATTATAGTTTCACGGTTATGAAGATATTCAGCGTTGTGAATTAGCAACTGACAGCAATAACTCGCCCCAAAACCATGTTATGAAATGTGTTCTGATCTGATGAGACCAAGGTAGAACAAAACAAGCCAAAACAAGACAGCTTATCACTCAAAGAACCCCCCGGTGAAGCATGGTGGTGGCAGCATCATGCTGTGGAGCTGCTTCTCTTCGGCCGGGACTGGGGCTCTAATCGGGATAGCTCCAAATACCGATCTAGTTTAGCACAAAGCCTACAGGCCTCTGTTAGACAGCTGAAGATGAAGAAAAATGTTCACCTTCCAGCACAAAAACGACCCAAAGCTCAAATCCAAGTCAGCAAAAAAATAAGATTTTTACAAGGAAGCGTGGAGTCAAATGACCAAATGAAGATGTATTAAGTTGGTAGACTCTTCCCCATAAACACTGAGTGTTGTATTACAAGCAAAAGGTCTAAACAAAGTATTAGTTAAGGGGTGTACACACACACACACACACACACACACACACACACACAACTAATATACAGTATATGTACAGTGGATATAAAAAGTCTACACACCCCTGTTAAAATGGCAGGTTTTTGTGATGTAAAAAAAAAAGAAACCAAGATAAATCATATCAGAACTTTTTCCACCTCAATGTGAAATTATAACATATAAAAATTGAAAGTGAAAAACAATCAGAAACATTTTAGGAAAAAATGGGAAAAATAAAAAACCCGGTTGCATAAGTGTGCACACCCTTCTATAACTGGGGGCGTGGCTGTGTTCAGAATGAACCAATCACGTTCGATCTCATGTTCAAAAAGTAATTATCATACAGCTGTTGTCAATGAAATTATTCTTATTAACCCCAAATAAAGACCAGTGGTTCCTGTACGATCTTCTTCACATCTTGGTTTCATCTGACTGCTGAAGCCGTGGTCCTCAAAGAGCTTACAAACATGTACAGGATCTCACTTGTTGAAAGATGTTCCACAACATTAGATGTACCATGGAACACTGTGAAGGCCATCATCAACAAGTGGAGAAAATGGAGCGCCGCAGTAACATCACCGAGTACAGGACGTCCCTCCAAAATGTATAAAAGAAAAAGACAAAAACTTACCAGGGAGGCTGCCGATCACCCTAAATCACCCCAAACCATGTAGCAAAATGTGTTCTGGTCTGATGAGACCACTTCCAAAAGGTATAATAATTCCATAATTCCAAAAGAAAAAAGCACTTCACCACGGGGAAGCATGGTGGTGGCAGCATCGTGCTTTAGGGCTGCTTTTCTTCAGCCAGAACTGGGTTTTTTTTTAATCAAAGTGGAGGGACTCATGAATATCTCCAAATACCAGTTGATTTTAATGCAAAACCTTCAGGTGTCTGCTAGTAAACTGAAGATGAAAAGGAACTTCACCTTTCAAGACGACAACGACCCGAAGCACACACCCGAATCAACAAAGGAACGGCTTCACCAAACAAATATCAAAGTTTTTGAACGATCTACCCAGAGCCCAGACCTGAATCCAGCTAAAAATCTGTGGAGTGACCTGAAGCGAGCTGTGTACAGGAGAAGCCCTCACAATCTGACGGATCTAGAATAATTTTGTAAGAAAGAGTGGGGAAAATATTGCCAAGTCATGATGTGTCACGCTGATAGACTCTTCCCCAAAAAGACTGAGTGGTGTAATAACATCAAAAGGTTCTTCAACTAAGTATTAGTTTAGAGTTTAGGTCTGTGCACACTTATGCAACCAGGTTATTGTAAGGTTTTTAAAATATATATATATATACATACAGTGGATATAGAGTGGTGATTATTCCTCTACTGTTTATTTATTTATTTTTTGCAAGGTATGTTTGTTCTTAAAAAAAAAAAAAAAAGAAAAAAGAATCTTGTTTTAATAATCCTGGAGCGTATTTCAGCAGCCGCACAGCATCTAGTAATAATGATGTAATGTCATTATGATGTTATATGGTATACAGCCACACTCATATATCACCACCCTAAAAGGCGAACAGGCATCGCCTCCTTTATTACCGAGCAGACGCAGGGAAAAGTCAGCTCCTTCCTCCAGCATCTAAGTTTAGCTCCACCTACGGCCTGGGCCACTTCTATCACACACACACACACACACACACACACACACACACACACACACACACACACAAAACAAGTCAGAGATTGAGTGTTCTCAGGACCTAAGGCAGATCACAAGTCTCTTCTTCATGCCAGACGAGCTGTCATCACTTTTCAATACACGATGCATCATTAGTCAAACGTTTGTGAACTCTACATCAGGACTAACAGCTCGTTTTATTTATTTATTTATTGTTTTTTTCTTTATCATTCAACTCACAATGTCGCAAAACACCATTTTCACCTTCACTCAGTCCCTGTATGGAGCTCTGTAGTACAAACTGGTCAGCTTTTCATTATCATGCCCTCACGATTCCGAGCCAACGTCCGTGAATCAGTTTCCAAGGAAATGCTCGCGGTCAGATTGTTATTCCCACGTTATCGGATTCGGACGTGTCTCGAGGTGTGGGGGGAGGGAGGGAGGGAGGGAGGGAGCGAGGGACTGAGGGAGCGAGGGACTGAGGGAGCGAGGGACTGAGGGACCGAGGGAGGGAGGGAGCGAGGGATCGGGAGCAGACAGCCGTCTGTTTCGGATGCTATCGTGTACGAGTCACCGTGATTATCCTCATCCTTCACACCTTCTCAGAGGTCAGAGAAGAGGAACATGTTCCTTTCTGCGAGGATTCAGAGTCAGACTTGGATAATCAGACTTGGATAATCAGACTTATTTTCTTTTTCTTTTATTATGAGCTGCCCTTTAACTCGTTCTTTGCCCGAGCAGTAAATCCTACATCGTCTCGGGCCTCGGTTCATCACTTCCATCAGGTGTTGTTCTGGAATTTCAGGGCATTGTGTTTGTGTGTGTGTGTGTGTGTGTGTGTGTGTGTGTGTGTGTGTGTGTGTGTGTGTGCACCATAAATAAAGAACCAAAAAAAAAAAAAACCAACACTACAAACGCACTACACCTGCTCTCATCCAAGAAAATACTCCTTTTTAAATACTGACAGTAAAATTTTATTATTAATATAAACCCGTTTGTTTCTGTTTATTAAAGCTGTTCTTCGAGCTTCTGTCTGAATCAGTTAAACTATTACGCTGTGTTAATTATTATAATCTTATTCATCTTATTTTCTTTAGTCGGAAAGGATTCCTGCGCTTCCTTTTCTGAACTTTACATTTCATTAACACACGAGGTTTAAACAGACTTTGAAGCAGAGAATGAAGGTTTGATTACAGTTAGAAACACATGAAAACCCACTCGGCGTATCTGTGGGCTTTTATACAGAAATTAATGTCAAATTTACACATTGTTTTTGTTTTTTTGTTTTTTATTTCAACTATTTTTTTTTACTTTAATTTGAATTATATTCCAAAATAAGTCTAAAAAAAACTGTTTTAATTCAACTTTGACATTATTTTATTTTATTATTTCAATACTGACATTTTTTCATTCACATTTTCACATTAATTTTTTTTTTGTACAATTCCAACTTCCAGATTATTATTATTATTATTATTATTATTATTATTATTATTATTATTATTATTATTATTATTATTTAAAATTGTAATAATTGACCTTAGGGAAATTGTACCTTTAACATTACAATTTATTGTATTAATTGATATATATTTTTTATTTTAACATTGACTAGTTTAGTTTTTTATAGTAAATTATACTAAAAATGTTCAATTTTCATAAAATGTTTTTTTTATATGCAAACTTTGACCTTAGTTTTATTAACAAGTTTTACATTTTTTTAAATTTTAACTTTGACTTTAGGTTTTTAATGTATTATTTTATTTAGTTATTTTATTATTCCTTTTTTTTTTTTTTAAATTCAACCTTGAAGTTATGTTTTATTTATTTATTTATTTATTTATTTAATTTTGAGCTTATTCCTTTGACATTAGTTCCAACTTTGACCTTGGTTTATTTTTTTATAATTACAACTTTGATGTTTTTATTGATTCTTGATGAATTTAACTTTGACATTAGATTTTTTTAATTACATTTTTGTCTTTAAGGTTTTTTATTTATATTTTTATTTCTTCCCCAAACCCTCATTAGTTTTAGTTGCAGTGTTGACCTTAGGCTTTTTGACCTTTTTTTTCTTCTTTTCTTTCAATTTTGACCTTAGGGTTTAAAAAAAACAGAACGTTAACATTACTGTCCTACTGTATTCTGTAATATATCTTTAACGTGCTACATTTTTGTGTGGGAAAAAAAAAAACTGAGTAAGAAATGTAGTTTAGCTTTAGGCATAAACAGAGAGAACTGAGCCACCTGCTACACCGATGTGGCTCTGTGTGTGTGTGTGTGTGTGTGTGTGTGTGTGTGTGTGTGTGTGTGTGTGTGTGTGTGTGTGGTGGAGGCATGAGCGCAGTTCATATATCAAAGTTCACCACAGCGGAAAAATGAGCATTGGTTTCCCCCCCAGCTGTGTCAGAGCGCTCTCTTAAACCCGGCGTCAGTGTGTGAACATGTTTCACTCTCTAATCACACTTCAGACGAGCCGGGAAATAAATAATAAATATTAAACCAATCATTTATTGTAAATGATAAGAAGGCTATAAACATGGTTTACAAGATTAAAGAACGTTCACAAGGTTAGGACCGACGGTCATGAATATGCAGGAGGACGGAGGAGCGTCATGTAAGGGATAAAACACTAGGGGGTGTGCTGAAATAGGAAAGTAATCAGCGACGGTGGTGTGATGAAGCCGAGTTACAGTTACCACCTCGGAGTTGATTATTTTCCCTTTAACGGCATGTCCCCAAGTGTTTTATTCCTCTTACACCAGAGATTTTCCAACGATTAAAAATTTTAATGAATTAAAAACAGACATACTTTTTTTTTATCTGTTTATAGTTACACAAAACAAGTTACTTCCTGTTCTCACTTACGTTATAGCAGCTATCAACACTCGTTCACACGCAACTGGACACACTGTCCCGGCTAACACTGGAGACTCCTTCCATAAACGTTAAATAAACATCTCTTTACATATCAACAATTACACGATCTGTTTATGTGGGGCTTCTGCCGTACAAGTCCCTGTGAACGTGCTGTTACTACGGAAACGATAACGAACCCGTCGATACAGAAAATGAACCAACATTCCGACCGATCGGAATCGAGCATTCGAGGGCGCCGTGGTCCGACGTTATCTAAAAATATTCAGACTTGTAATGCGAAATGGTAAAAACAAGAACGTTCCATATTTACACTTTAGCAAACAGAACGTGATTATTTTATTTCAGAAACTGTACAAACAAACACTAATGCTGCTAATTCATAGCCACATCATAAAATTTTAATACTTAGCCTGATACTAGATATTAACTTGTGGCCACGCCTTATTTTAAAAAATGGCCACTGTGTAACGAGGTGCGGTGTACATGGGAAGAAAATCATTCCGTGTATAGGTCAACCTGAAAGGATTGATTACTGGACTAAACCAGCGCCTTTGGTATTCATTGATTTTTGTCAGCATAAACAACAGCAGGGAAAAAAAGTGGAAAACGTCGATGCCTGGGCTGGACTGATGTATTTTATTAACGTAATGCAGGATCTGAGTGGACGGTCCTCCTGTTCTGAGCGGTGAATAAATAAAAGCAGGTCTTGTCTGTAGTACTAATGGCCTCCTGAAAGCGCTGACCGCTTGCTCATAAAAGCCTGTTTTGTCTGGCACCTCGAGCAAACGTAAATCGCTCGTGTCAAGATCTCATTCTGCCTCATGAGGCGACCGGAACAGGTTTGTAAAGGCCTGGGGTTAAGAAAAAAAAACAAAAAAACAGACGCTCTGAGGAGAGAGATTGAGTATTTATATCACGTATAAAAAAGAATCGCACTGAAAAAAAAAAAAAAAAAAAAAAGTCTTTCTGCAATCGGCTGTTAAAAATGTTAAACGTGTCCCGAAATCCAGTTAGTGGCTGTGTGAAGAGACGTCTATTCTTCTGCAGATACAACAAAATCCAGAGTATTTACTGAGCAATACTGAGACGCGGATGCCACACCTCACCTGTGTTTGCGTGTGTGTTGGTGTGTTTTCGTGTGTGTTGGTGCGTTTGCGTGTGTGTTGGTGCGTTTGCGTGTGTGTTGGTGCGTTTTCGTGTGTGTTGGTGCGTTTGGTGCGTTTGCGTGCGCGGTGGTGTGTTTGCGTGCGCGGTGGTGTGTTTGCGTGCGCGGCGTTGTGTTTGCGTGCGCGGCGGTGTGTTTGCGTGTGTGTTGGTGCGTTTGCGTGTGTGTTGGTGTGTTTGCGTGCGCGGCGTTGTGTTTGCGTGCGCGGCGTTGGTGTGTTTGCGTGCGCGTTGGTGTGTTTGCGTGCGCGGTGTTGTGTTTGTATGCGCGGCATTGTGTTTGCGTGTGCGGCGTTGTGTTTGCGTGTGCGGCGTTGTGTTTGCGTGTGCGGCGTTGTGTTTGCGTGTGTGTTGGTGTGTTTGCGTGTGTGTTGGTGTGTTTGCTTGTGTGTTGGTGCGTTTGCGTGTGTGTTGGTGTGTTTGCGTGCGCGTTGGTGCGTTTGCGCGTGTGTTGGTGCGTTTGCATGTGTGTTGGTGCGTTTGCGTGCGCGGTGTTGCGTTTGCGTGCGCGTTGGTGCGTTTGCGTGCGCGGCGTTGTGTTTGCGTGCGCGGCGTTGTGTTTGCGTGCGCTGCGGTGTGTTTGCGTGCGCGGCGGTGTGTTTGCGTGCGCGGCGTTGTGTTTGCGTGCGCTGCGGTGTGTTTGCGTGCGCGGCGGTGTGTTTGCGTGTGTGTTGGTGTGTTTGCGTGTGTTTTCGTGTGTTTGCGTGTGCGTTGGTGCGTTTACATGTTTGCGTGTGTGTTGGTGTGTTTGCGTGTGTGTTTGTGTGTTTGCGTGTGCGGTGTTGCGTTTGGGTGCGCGTTGGTGTGTTTGTGTGCGCGTTGGTGTGTTTGCGTGTGCGGTGTTGTGTTTGCGTGTGCGGTGTTGTGTTTGCGTGTGCGGTGTTGTGTTTGCGTGTGCGGTGTTGCGTTTGCGTGCGCGGTGTTGCGTTTGCGTGTGTGTTGGTGTGTTTGTGTGCGCGTTGGTGTGTTTGTGTGTGCGGTGTTGTGTTTGCGTGCGCGTTGGTGCGTTTGCATGTGTGTTGGTGCGTTTGCATGCGCGGTGTTGCATTTGTGTGCGCGTTGGTGTGTTTGCGTGTGTGTTTGTGTGTTTGCGTGTGTGGTGTTGCGTTTGCGTGTGCGTTGGTGCGTTTGCGTGTGCGGTTTTGCATGTGCGGTGTTGCGTTTGCGTGTGCGGTGTTGCGTTTGCGGTGTTGCATTTGCGTGTTCGGTATTGCGTTTGCGTGTGCGTGTGTGGTGTTGCGTTTGCGTGTGCAGTGTTGCGTTTGCGTGTGCGGTGTTGTGTTTGCGGTGTTGCATTTGCAGTGTTACATTTGCAGTGTTGCGTGTGCGGTGTTGCGTTTGCGTGTGCGGTATTGCGTTTGTGGTGTTGCGTTTGCGTGTGCGGTGGTGCGTTTGCAGTGTTGCGTTTGCGTGTGCGGTGTTGCGTTTGCGTGTGCGGTGTTGCGTTTGAGGTGGTGCGTTTGCGTGTGCGGTGTTGCGTTTGCGGTGTTGCTGTGTGGTGTTGCGTTTGCGTGTGCGGTGTTGCGTGTGTGGTGTTGCGTTTGCGTGTGCGGTGGTGCGTTTGCGTGTGCGGTGGTGCGTTTGCGTGTGCGGTGTTGCATTTGCGTGTGCGGTGTTGCGTTTGCGTGTGCGGTGTTGCGTTTGCGGTGTTGCGTTTGCGTGTGCGGTGGTGCGTTTGTGTGTGCGGTGTTGCGTTTGCGGTGTTGCGTTTGCGTGTGCGGTGGTGCGTTTGTGTGTGCGGTGTTGCGTTTGCGTGTGCGGTGTTGCGTGTGCGGTGTTGCGTTTGCATGTGCGGTGTTGCGTTTGCGCTGTTGCGTGTGCGGTGTTGCGTTTGCGTGTGCGGTGTTGCGTTTGCGTGTGTGTTGGTGTGTTTGCGTGTGTGTTGGTGCGTTTGCGTGTGCAGTGTTGCATTTGCGTGTGTGTTGGTGTGTTTGCGTGTGTGTTGGTGTGTTTTGCTGGTATCAACCCGATACTGATCCTGGGTATCGGATCGGTACCATCTCTACTAAGCATTTTTACTCATTTCAGTGTCGATTAGCAACAAAAAACCGTGCTGAAAAAATTGAATGTTGTGGAATGTTTCTTACGTTACTTATGTTACAGCAGCTATAAACAGTCTTTCCCTCACCGGCTTCTCTGTTTTGTCATGTTACCGAGAAACCGAGAAGGTTACAGCTTTAACTCTGACTGTTACAAAGCGCTGATACTGGAGACTCCTTCCACAAATGTCACCTTGTGTATCAGTGACTACACATGCGTTAGTTTAATCCGTGTATGCGGAGCGTCCGGCATCCACAGTACGTCCCTGTTACTATAGAAACGGTAACGTACTGTATTAATAATAATAATAAGCCTTTAATTTGACCAATCAGAATAGAGAACTGAACAGTGTTGTGATTTACAAAATAAATAAAGTAGAGAGAGAGAGAGAGAGAGAGAGAGAGAGAGAGAGTCGCGTTTTGCCTGAAGGCAGACAGTGAGTAAAAATAAGGTCAGGTCTACACCTGCTCCTGAGACACAGCTACTTCTCTCAATGCAGCGCTAATTTACATAATGACTTATATGAACATAACCTCTCTCTTTCTCTCTCCGGCATTAACACAAGGCTTCGCCTGGAGCACGGAGAGCGCTTGTAAAAACACCCCATCGGTTTTATCCTCTCCGTTTTAGCACATCTTAACAGGACTATAACCCGAGTGTGAAAGTAACAGCGTTCAGGAGTCCACTTTACAAATCTACTCGCACTGTTTATTCGGTTGATTTTTGCACCGTGGACGAGCTCGTCATGTAAATGTTCTCATTTTCGAGTCTGCAGTGTCCCAGATACAAACCACCTTAGCAACCGAGAGAGAGAGAGAGATCAAAAGAGAAACGCCTACTCAGCACACACTTTCCAGCGCTGAGACACAGAGTGAGTGATAGGAACCCATGGCAACTCCTGAATCTTGATAGATTTCTGTACAAAGAAAAAAAAATAGCTCATTCTATATGCCAACACAATAACACTATCTGTATATGTATCTGGATTTAAACCTGATGTGGGCGTGGCCTAAACTAAAAAATGAAGGTATTTATTTTTTCATTAAATACAAACCCTACCACTACACCAATGGAAACACTGGTGTCAATGTGGTGTGAGAAATGTGGCTCTGACAGTTCCTCAACCTCAGCTACATCACTCCAGTTCATTATTGATCTCGATTAGAAACCAGAAATCCTGCTCACGCAGCGTTTGTTTTTGTCAGTACCTGCTCGTTGTCACGTGTTTCCTCCTCCCCCTATCGCATACTGAGAACGCGGTTCGATTTTTCACTCCATGTGGTTTTGTTTATTTAGAAAAGCACTTCCTGGTCCTGTCTCCACCTCCTGCAAGTGTGTGTACCTGTTTCCTGTTTCGCTTCATTTCGGCAGTGGTTCTCAAACCGAGGGCTGTGGCCCCATGGTGGGCTGCCGGATGGCACCAGGGGGGTCCGCATAGATATTCGAATGCAAAACTTCTGTATCCCGCAGGATATAATGGAGTCTGTACCTACGTGCCAATTCAGATGGGATATACATTACACCTGAGAATTTCTACTTCTATTTTCCTGAAGGTAAAATATGGTGTAATGTTTAAAACGATAGATAAAATCCAGCAGCACCATCAGAACATCAGCTGACGGAATATCTTTCGGAAGAACGTTGTTCTTCAGCACCTATCCGGTACACATCGGTCCAGATGTTCGCAGAACCAATGCTAAGGTGCATTAAAGCTGTTCTTACACACTTAATGTTGTTTTTCTCCTTTAGTCTGTACAGTATATCCAACACCACTTTAATGTAAATGAAAAAAACCTTCTGAAAGGACGTGTGCCATATTTTGTGTTTGGGTTCTCCGGCTGTCGCGGTAACATTCCAGTGATCTCCTGTCACAACACGGCATGCGATGAACCCTGGGCTGTCTGTTATCAAAACAAGCACAGCTTGCTGAGTGTCAAAAACAATTAGCCAGGTATGATTACCGGTGGCAAAAGAAAGACGCACGTGATTAGATTTATGCACAGCACCTGCCAACCGCGACAATCTAATACGCAGGTATTAAATATTTTGGACAATGCAAATGATTTATATGAAGTAGGAATGTAGATTCACTAGCAAATCATTTCTCATTTCTTCTTTCACGGTCAGAGATTTCCATGCTAACAAAATAACAAAAAACTCAAAGCTGATTGAAAAATGCTTGGCCCACTAGTAGACACCCAGTAGTGCCACACTTAATATGCTTTGAAGAGATCGTCTTTGACAAGTTCGCACAGTCCGAATGGCACAAGATGGGGGGGCATGTAATGTAATCTACTAAACCACATGTGATGGGATATTTATGCGTAAAATATTGACTTTACCTGCGTAATGCGCTTGGAGGAACCTCTGGCTTCTCCGTTTGACCCGAGCAGCTAACCGTTCCGTCCGGTATGCGGCCTTGCTCTCGAAACATGGCGGCTGCGGCGTGACTGAAAATCCCCACCGCGTCCCTCACACGGGTTTCCAGCGGATAGTCCCACTCGTCGTACGCTATGGAAATCATTCCCGGTGGAAAGGCTTCTGGTGTACGCTCGGGGTTGCCGGATGTGAGACTGGGAACGATCCACACGAAGCCGGCGCCGACCAACCCGAGCGATCGGGCCTCGACCAGCACCAGCTCAGCCTCGTCCTTGGAGCAGTAGAGCAGAATGACTGGCGACTGGATGCGCTTGAGCTGCACGTGAGCTCTGTCCTCGGGCTCGCCGACGCCGTCTAGCGTCACCACGCTCTGCAGGTCCCAGCGCACGAAACTGTGCTCCACGGTCGCGCGGATGGTCGCGACGAACTCCTGGTGGCCGGGGAACCTGGTCGTTACCACGGAGAAGATGTGCCAGTCGTATTCCTCCATGACAGCCAGCATGAGCAGGGCTTCTTGATGGAGCGAGGCGCTGAACTGGAAAAAAGAGGAGCTGGCGTCCTGGGGAGGAGAAATTAAAGAATAAAAAGTTAGGAGTAGACACCAGGCTTGGGTGATATTCTGATATAAATGATTTAATCATCCAGAAGACGGTAGCCTAAAAAAGACAAGCACCATTTCAGGTTTAAGGAGAATAAAGGAGGGCGTAATGATATTACAGGTCAGGAACTGCTTGGTGGCAGTGCCAATCGTAAACACTCAGCTGAATGGGTTCTCAGGAAACATTAAAAAAACAAACATAACAGTACAAGTTTGATATAATAATTTTACTCTATAATACCTTTTACTTTTATCTGTTGCTCGAAAACCCCAACAGTGCATTTAATCGCTTGTTAATTATCATCACCGTTAACGTTTCACTCTTTTCGTGCTTTCTTTATTCTCCGTAATAAATGTAGCTAGCTGATGTGGACTGTTTATGTGTCTAATGTTAGCTAAGTTGAACCTAAATTGCTAGATTTAATTTCCTATCAATGAACTCGAAATATTAATCATTTACGCTGAAGGAAAGCGAGGAAAGCGCCCTGCAGCCCGTCTACTGCGGATCATGTGAGATCGGGGGAAGTGGGCGGAGTCTCCAGGTGGCGGAGAGTTCAATACACTTATGTAATGATGTTTTTATTGGAGGGGAATAGAAGATGGTGTGTTTTTGAGTAATAACTCGCACTAGTGTACTCCGATGTTAAATTGCGGCGCACACAAGATGCGTAAATGTTGGCAGATCCAGTAATATAACATAATCAGAAATCGTGGCGGTGTGATGTTGTGTAGAGACGATTAAATCCTAGCAGTCAGTGAAAACATTAGAGAGAGAGAGAATAAGAGACACCTCGGCCTGGAGCGCTGTTGCAGTCACCAGCCGAGTTACTTTAGAGTAATGACTGCGTCTTTAAAAGGTGACAGATTTACAGTGTGAAACACGAAGTCGTTGATGCGCTCCAAAACTCATTCAGCTCATGAATAGCCGTGCGCACGTACACTCCGATATCCCGATACACCCCAGGAGTCGGATTAAAAGACAGGAGTTATGCACACTGCAGTACTCACACGTAAACGGGTTAAGCAGGTATAGAAAATAGGGTTTGTTATATTACACTCTGAGCTTCAACAGAGTCCCATTTAGGAGAGAAAAATGGACGCAGGATGTAGCAGTGAACATCAAGGAGAAAATAATCTCGTGTTACTTACTACACTGACAGCTAAACCTCCACAGAGGGAAACCTTAGATAGATCAGGATCTCAACAGTGAAGCTAGCAGTGCGTCGTGTCATGACGTCTCGTTAATGATCAGAATGGCTGAATGCGTTCATGAGTTCGGATCTGTTTGTGTTCGACTGGGTTCGTGCCGTGAACAACGAGCTCTGTAAGCGGAAACAGGGAAGTTCTTCTGAAACTATCAGCGCGAACGGAGATCAGATCGAGTGGGCGTGTCACTGTGTGATCACCTGACTAGCACGACTGTCACTGACTGGCTGCATGACTCTACAGTCTGTGGGAGAAAGAAATCAGCCCCAGCCTCCCACCTCACTTCTTTACAACGTTCTCTTTTGTGTTTTGTTATGACCTCTGACGCTCGGTTCCACAAAAATCCAAAATCATACTGATTTATATTCATTTATTCATTTATACGTCTTTTTATTTTTATTTATACCAGCCGTCCCTGGAACCTTTCGGCAACAGTGGCGCGCAAATAAAGATGGCTACGGTGGCCTGAAGAAAAAAACGAGAAAAGTGAGGTTTACTGGAGTTAATTTACACACGTGTAAAAATCATGTGAAAATTAAAATTAAATTAAATAAAATCTTGTAATCGTGTAAAAAAAAAAATAAAAATAATCCCGTGTGTAAAAAAATTAATAGTTGGGGAACAAATCATTTGAAAATAAATGGACCATTTGTAAAAATAAATAAATAAATAAATAAATAAATAAATAAGTCATCATAAATGGATTTGGGGAAAAATATGTGGAAATAAATGAATCATGTGAAAAGATCATTTGTAAATTTCTTAATAATGTGTAAAAAAAACACAAATGAATGAATAATGTGCAACAATCACATCAAATTAATGAAGCATAGTTTTAAAAATCACATAAAAATAGATTTTAGATCAAATTTCACATAAAAATAGATCACATGACATCCATGTACTTTCAATGATGTGATTTTTTTTCTACTATCCCTCTTTCTTTTCTTCCTTGTGTTGTATTTTATGTATTTGATATAAACTGTGTAAAGCGACCTTGAGCTTCTTCTTCTTCTTCTTCATCCCTACAGCCGTCACTGCTTTACGTCTCTGATATGGAGATGATCCTCCTACGTTTCCCATCATTCTCTCAGCAGCAGCAGATAATAAATGAGCACAATGTGCTCAGCTACATGTTTTTTAGTTACTGTATAAAACGACGTGTACGCAATTAACCCGGCGCTCACTTGTGAATCACAGTGTGTAAGAGGCTCGAGGATGAACTGCATTAGAGACACACACTCACACGCACACTCTCAGGTACTCACACACACACACACACACACACACACACACACACACACGAGCATATCTAATCAGCAGTGCCTGCTCTTTCTTGCTGTGTCGCACACTGGTCTTGAATTCCTGTCACTGTGACACTTGAGCACTGAGTACTGTACCTGAACAACCCTCCATCACTGAACTCTATCATTTATTCCCTCTTGCTGATCATTATGCTATCAAAGTGTGACTCTTTTCATTTATGACTCATAAAGAACCGCAGAACCGATCTCTCTTCAAGTTCAGGTTTGTTTAGCGCGATCCTACGACGTAGATTCTTCGGATTTTTGAGGTTAAAAGACAATTTAAACACAGGATAAAGTTTCAGATAAATCACTTTACACATGAATAAACATGAATAAAACATTTAAAAAAAAACCAAACAAACCCCGCAGCACTAGCAAGCGAGTGACGAGTTGTTTATAGTTTGTCTCTTGTGGGCGTGGCCTGCCTGTTTTTTTCTTTTAATTTCTGCTGAAAGACCAATCCAGTCATTTGGATTTGTACAGTGTCGTAACTAATTTGCATAAAATTGAGAAAATCTCCGTTTTAAATGTGGCTGCAATAGTGGATCTGTTTTGTGTAGAAACGTGAAAGTAGACTTGGACTGTCCAAGTGCAGTAGAACGACACTGTACTTCAAATATAATCATTAAAACACCTGGTTTTTCGTTGCGAATCCGTTTAACATCTTGTACTTTAAACATTTTCCACGAGTTGTCTGTAGTGAAAATAAATAAATAAATAAATAAATAAGTACATTATTTCAGTCACTCAACCGAGTTACTTGAACACACTGGAATATTTGGAGTCTTAAACAAGTCCTGAAGTTCAACAGGAAGTTGCGTCATCAGATTTTCCAGAAGTATGAAACTGAGACCTTAATGTCTTCATGTCATTAACATGGACGGGAGTTGATGCCAAGTTGATGTTGTATGTATTTGCTGATTCTATAAAAAAAATTAAAAAAACCCTCAGCACTGTTACTCATTGAAGAGCGAAATGTCAGCGAGATGATTTAAAAATAGCGTCTAAAAGCAAAATGGACGTATTGTTGGACTAAGAGTGGGGGGGGGGGGGAATCCTTTTATGAGTATGAACATCCAGTACAATGCAAAATAATACAACACAAAGCGATATAACAGAACGGAGACGCCACAATGCGATATGTAATGTATTGTATGAGAGACAATATGGCGTGGCAGCTGAGAGACAGCAGTCAGCGCTCGCTGTTCAGACTCGTGAAAGAGCGGATAAACACGAGGCTTCGGCGCTGTAGCGGCTGCGGTGATGGGTTGGGAAGACGTGCGAGAGCTGAGGACGGTCCATGCCAAGGAATTTTCATTAGATTTACAGACTTTTACACTTGCTGTAAGGTTTACGTCCACAGTGACTGATGTTCAGAATGGAATATCGGACGAGTCGACTGCGAAGACGAATAATGCGTAGTCCATTCACGGATCAGTTCCCTACCATAGAAACTGGAGCGTTGTGTTTATAATACGGGGTTTACGGTAACCACCAGGCGCCGCCGCTCATCTGCTTCCGTTACTGCGCAAGTTTACTTTCTTTCCTCCTGTTCTAGGACAACTTGCTGTCTTGTAAGAGGAATAAAACGCTCCAGGACGTGCGGTTATTGGAAAATAATCAACTAGAGAGGGGTGGAACAGTAACTCTGCTTCATCACTGATTGTTTTCCTATAACAGCACACCCCCGAGTGTGTTATTCCTCACTTGTAGACGTGTCTCGGGTCTTCGTGGCATTATTTCTTTCGCTCGACCTGAGAATCGCTTCTTCAGATCGCTGCACTTGTCTGTTCCATCCATCCATCCATCCATCCATCCATCTATCAACCCAGCCATCTAACCGATGCTCTCATCCATCAAAACAAAAACGACGCTTATAGCTGAGCAACCACTCGTCCGTCAAACATCCCTCTGACCTCTGAGTGTGTGTGTGTGAGAGAGAGAGAGAGAGAGAGAGATGATGCCTCCATTACTTTATCCTTCAGGGCAGAATGGAAAAGGAGGAAAAAAAAAAAAACCTCCCAGAATTCATTAGTCCTTCATTACACTTTACCTTGAGGGAAAAACTAAAGAACTCCAAGTCCCAGGAAAACTGGTTAGCGCATGAAATTCATGCAGCTCGAGCAAAACCGAGTTCCCTTTCAGCCCCACCACGCCGGTTCTGGTTCTGCTAACTAATCCTCTCCTGCTAGAATGGAACTTTTTCTTTCGTCATCTTCTTTTTCTTCTCCCCCTTCCGTTTATTAAGTTTCGTATAATTTTGAGATCGCAAATTCACGCTCGCCTGACAACCTGGTTAATGCTAATTCGTTAATATTTAGAAAAAGAAAAAAAAAAAAACAAGCCAGAGGACAAGGCGAAGGCACACACACACACACACACACACACACACACACACACACTTTGCCGTAATAAGGCACGCTGATATCAGATGGCACTCGTTTTTTTTCTTTAAGCGTTTGTTTAATATTATGCAGAGTAGTGTTCTGTCAGAGATGGAAATGTAGCATCACGTCTAGCCTGGAGAAAACACAAGCTGACACATTTACGTCAGAGAATTCACACACACACACACACACACACACACACACACACACACACACACACACACACACACACAGACGTCTAATTATTCTCATACAAACGCAAGAATCACACTGATCTTATCATGAGTGACAGGAACAGTATTTAATTAAACGCATTAAATAATTAAACACAGGGAATATAAAACACTCAGGTGAGAACTGTGTGTGTGTGTGTGTGTGTGTGTGTGTGTGTGTGTGTGTGTGTGTTTATACTGTACTCATACTGAAGACAGCGATATCATGAAAAATAATAGCAAAAAGTTAAGTAAGGATTTAAGTAAACACTCGGGGGTGGGGCTGTTACAGGAAACTAATCAGCGACAATGTGGTGTGATGAAGCGTTACTCGTCGTTATCTCTCCGAAGCTGATTATTTCCCCCTAACAGCACGTCCTGAACTGTTTTATTCCTCTTACACCACAGCAACTGGGCAACGATTATAGACGAGAGCATTTTTAATCACTGAAGAAACGCACCTCGTCGTTTTTATCCGTTTATAGTTACATTTACCGCAACACGTTCTCACTTACGATACGGCACCCGTAAACAGTCGTTCCCTCACTTTCACTCGAAAGGAATGAAGACAAAAACACAACATCCTCTCCGTTCTCGTTACAGCTTTACCTCTGACTGTTACAAAGCACTGACGCTGGAGACTCCTTCCATAAACGTTACATAAATAAATGTCACCTTACTTTACAAAAAAAAAAAAAAAAAAGCCTTCGACGATTTTTTTCAGTCCGTTTCTCCCTGTGAACGAGCTGTTGCTATAGAAACGGTAACGTACTAGAACGTAATAATAATCAATAATTAAACCTGCGATCTGCAGGAAAACGAATCGACACCTCTTGACCAATCAGGTTCCAGAACTCCACGAACAGTGCCAGAGACGTTCTGGGGTCTCGCTGCGGCGAACACACTTGATGCTTCTTTATGTCGGGAAAGGTTGGGAGTATAATCTGTTCGTGGTTGTTTATACATCATTACATCCTCACACACACTTCACACACACTTGAGGTTAAATTTAGACTTTCGTACGTGCTTGGAACCTTTAAAGAACGAGTGAAGTACCTGGTCATGACGGATATGTAATGCATATTGTGTGGAGAGAAATCAAATGAAGTCCGTTCAGCATCACACTCACTCGCCTCTCGATTAGGATTCATTACTGATTCTACACGTTCTATTCCTGCGCACACACATTCACGCGATTTATTATAACCAGTGCACCTACTGGCACGTTTTTAGGAGGTGGGACGAAACCAGGGGACCCGGAGGAAACCCACACGGACACGTGTGAAATTCCACACAGACAGCATCTTGAGATTTAGTACTAGAGACACCGGAGCTACCTAAAAAAAACACACCTGGTAGCTCCAGGGTTGCCGGGAAGATTTCGATCCTGGGCTCGGGTTACTCTCCGTGTGGAACTTCACACATCCGTGTGGGGTTCACTCCGGGTTCTCCGGCTTCCTCCCACCTCCCAAAAACGTGCTGGTAGGTGAGCTGGTATCTCTAAATCGCCAGAACATGTGAGGAACGTGTGTGCTCATGATGCTCTGTGATGACTCATCCCATCCGGAGTGTATTCCTGCTTCACCTCCAGTATTCCCAGGATAGACCACAGCGATCCTGAGCGTGAAGACGCATGAATGAATGGAATGATTTAAAAAAAAATACGGATATACTCTTTATTTACTGTCCTGTCATTTCATTTTTGGTGTAAAAATGAAAACGTGTCATTGCGGTAGCGTGTGTGGAACGACTGCGGTGTGGATTAAGCGGAAAGTCGTTAGACTCCATGTGAATTTGCTCGAGGCTTTGGCCATTTAAAAAAAAAAAAATCTCTCTACCATTTTCTCTCCATCTTGCAGTAACATCATACGGTTTGTGGTCTTTGCGTCACTTCACAGAGAGAACACACACACACACACACACACACACACACACACACACACACACACTGAAAGAAAAAAGAGAGAAAAATACGCTGATGATTTGACTCCTTCGCCCACATCATAGATGTCACTGCTTCAGTCAGAGAGAGAGAGAGAGAGAGAGAGAGAGAGAGAGAGAGAGAGCGAAAGACAGAAGAGGGGGATGAAGAAAACGGGGTGCACCGAAACCCCCCTCCGTTTTTAAATCAAAGAAATGAGTTAGATATCTATAGCTTTGAGGAGCCGCAGGCTAAAGGCTCTCCTCCTCTCCAGCCCTATCTCACTTACACTTCTCTTTGTTTTTTTACTTTCCTTCTGTTTTTGTTAAAACATTATTGCACCTAGTGGCCAAACATGGGAACTGCAACAAACTAGTGCTAATAAATAGAGGCCCACTGAGGCAGGAATCGCGCCTCATTGTAAAAACAGTCCTCGAATGCAAAGATCTTGTTTTATAACAAAGAATTAAATTGAATAAATTTCCACAAACAAAGGCAAAGTGTAAGTGCAGACTGTGTGTGTGACATATAGAACTGTTTCTATTGGATAATGTCCACGATTTTGATTGATGCATTGAAAGCGGTTAGTCTACTGGTGTGTAGAAAATAATTCATATTTTACAAAGAAATAATCACATCGGATTCAGTATCATCAAATAATGATTCGTTGCCTTATGAATCGATTCATATCAGATTCAGTATCATCAAATATCGATTCGTTGCCTAATGAATCGTTTCGTATCGTTTCAGATTCAGAATCGTCAAATATCGATTCGTGGCCTTATGAATCGTTTCGTATCAGATTCAGTATCGTCAAATATTGATTCGTTGCCTAATGAATCGTTTTGTATCGTATCAGATTCAGAATCGTCAAATATCGATTCGTGGCCTTATGAATCGTTTCGTATCAGATTCAGTATCGTCAAATATTGATTCGTTGCCTAATGAATCGTTTTGTATCGTATCAGATTCAGAATCGTCAAATATCGATTCGTGGCCTTATGAATCGTTTCGTATCAGATTCAGTATCATCAAATATCGATTCGTTGCCTAATGAATCGTTTTGTATCGTATCAGATTCAGTATCGTCAAATATCGATTCGTTGCCTAATGGATCGTATCGTATTTTATCAGATCCTGCGGAAACCTGAGGTTTACACTCCTTAATTCCACATACGTCCCTCCTATTTAGCGCTTAAAATTAATCATTGGCACTAAAATCCTTTTCTTTTCCCTGTCAGTATTACAACAGTATTACGTTTAACTGTAAATATTGACCATAATGAATCAAATTAAATCGACTCAGTGGTTCAGCAATCAATTAAAATCTCAACGAACTGACTAGAGGTGAAAAAAATCTCTGCTCTCAAGACACACGGGCGAATACACACATCCGCAAAATAAAATAACACACGGCTCTTATAATGAGCTGCTTACACACATTTCAGGAAATCTGTTTTCAAATATATTTTTCCAAAACCCACAGACACACACACACACACACACACACACACACACACACACACACACACACACACACACACACACTTGCCAAACTCTTATACTTTCCAAACGAAATGAAAAGCTTTGAAAGCACGGAGACTTTCCACAAACAGAAAAGGCTCGATTCAATTTCTACAATAAGCTGTTATTTGTTTTTTTTGTTTTTTTTCTGGCGAATCGAGAACTCAGCTGTCATAGTGTGTGTGTGTGTGTGTGTGTGTGTGTGTGTGTGTGTGTGTGTGTGTGAGAGAGAGAGAGAGATACTAGAGACACTAGAGACAAATTGTAGTTGATGTATTTATCATTTTCGAGTTTCACACAAAACTGTAAAGAAGACGCTGCTTTAAAGAATAATCCACTTGGGGGTGTGGTGTTATGGGAAAATAATCAGTGACACTGAAGGTGATTATTTAACAGCATGTTGTGTGTTATAGGAAGTGTTTTATTCCTGTTATACCACAGCAATTAACTGACAATTACATCTCTCTCTCTCTCTCTCTCTCTCTCTCACTTGAAGTTAGAAACGCAAAAACACCAAAAATCAATGATTGTTACAAAGAGCTGACACTGGAGACTCCTTCCATAAATGTTTAATAAACATCTCCTTACAGAAAACTTCACCGTATCGACGTGTTTTGTTTTTTTTGCCTTTTAATTTAAATTCATCGACAGTGCTGTGGATCTCTCATCTATATTTTTTCATTTATGTTTATTACATTCTTTATTTGTCTTCAGGATTTGGTATGAGATGAGACAGCGCTCTAACTCCTTCATGTCTTGCCAATAATACAATCTCTACTACTTCTACGTTGATGTTTTATATGATTTGTTTGTATGATTATTTCTGAATACGACGATCCCTCTGATTTCCTGTTTCTTGTCCTCTCTGCACTGATGTCAGTTCCTGTCCTGGCCCAGACACATTCACAAGCTTGCAGTCACTAGCACACGATCACAACCGCTCAGCTTCAACTAAAAATAAAATAAAATAAAATAAATAAAATAAATAAAAGCCACACATCCTGCCTCGCGAAATGTTCCAGGCGGATACGGTACGGTATAAATGACACGATGATGAAATCGGATGGATGCGTACGTGAAACCAGCTCTCCTGCGCCGTCCATCAGCTGTGGCACGCTGTACGCTTCTGTTCCTCCCACCGCGTCTCCTTTTGTTAAGGTTAAACCCTGCGTCATGTACCGAAATAAAGAGAGAAAAAAAAAAAAAACATGCCGGAGGTGTAGGGGAAATAAAACCCATGATAAAAATAATAGAGTTTGTGTTATAAAAGCAGGTCAGAGTTCAAAATGCTTTGTTTTGAGCTGGTCTCTTTAATAGGAACACCTGCACACCTGCACACCTGGACGGTCATGCAATTATCCAGTCTAAACAGTCTGTAGAGTTTACCTAGAATGGTGCGAAAAACAAAAAACATCCAGTTCAAATCTATGGGTGGGAACGGCTTGTTCACTGACGGCTGCCGTAACTCAGAAAACAAAACAAACAACAACAACAAAAAACACTCGAGGCAGATGGGCTACAACAAAGTTGTTCTTTTTCCTCCTCGTTCTGATGAACTTTAACTTTTGATGCTGTCACATGATGTTATTTATTATGCTGCTGTTACACGATTACTGGATAACTGCGTGAATGTGAGGGGTTCCTATTAAACTGAGCACAAATGTGAGGACCCGGAGTTCGCTCGACGCTCCCGGAACCGGGGTTTATGCTCATTTTTTGTGTAAACTTTCAGATGTTTAACCCGATTTAAGAGAACGCGGCGTACGCAGTGAAAACTTCCCGCTTTATCACTTAGTCGGAATGACAATTTTGTGCGATTATCTGCAGCCGGTGTCGCGCCGGTGCTGTCGCTCCTCTCTACTGAGAATCCTAAAGATTATTCGAGCTTCCTGTTGAAGCAATGAAGGTGTAATGGATTTGCAAATAAAATAAAATTAGCGCTCGTAGCAGCTCCAGAGCTGGTTAATGGGTACAAAAAGTGCTGAAACTCAATTTCGAGCTGCAGCTGAGCAGAAAAAAGTGAAACTGCGTACAAAAACAAATCATTTACGTTCATGTTTTACAAACATGCCGGAATATGTTGAGATTTCTTTTCAACTGCGTAATTCTGCATAGCTGCTCCGCATTTAAACATCACGTAGGAAAGTGTTACAGATTGTCGCCCCAGAAGGCTTTTTCCCTCGAATTAAAACGGCACATGAGCCGATCTGGAATGACTGACAGCTGCGTAGGTTTTTCCGAACTCTCTGATATGAACTGACCCCCTGGAAGCCCCGCCCCCTTCCCTTCATCTCACTTTAGTATATCAGTGAGGCCTGGTCTCGACTCGAAGCGTCCTCGTCCTTTCTGTCACGTGAGATAAAATTTATCCGTCAACGTTCGCCTTGGCTAACTTTAGACAGGCTTCTAGCTAACATCAGTTAAACAGATTCACGCTTCGCACACGTTCTGTTTGTTGAAATCGAAATAAACGAGTGATTTACACCACAGTGACCTCGGCGATGCACGAATGAAAGCAGAGTCACACGGCGGCGCGCGAGCTCCGTATACGCGCTCACGTTAACGAACGTGACCTTTTCTTTGTCCCCGCCCCTTTTCGTTTCAGCATGACTACGCATTATTCTGTTCTTTTTTTCTTCACAAACACTTCCTGTTCGTCCGGCTCGCTTCCCCCCGTCGTCTAATCACAACAAACGACTCGGTCCTGTTTTCTCTTCTCGCTCCACCTCTGACACGAACTCTCCCTCCGTTTAAGAGCAATTGGTTCCTAATGGTCTGTGTGATGACCAAGAGAGGGCTGTGTGTGTGTGTGTGTGTGTGTGTGTGTGTGTGTGTGTGTGTGTGTGTGTGTGTGTGTTGTTATCACAGCATCAAGGTCAGCTCATAAAGACAAGTGGATAGAGTTAATGATAAAAATGCTTAAGTTACTCAAATGCATATTAACACACACACACACACACACACACACACACACACACACACACACACACACACACACACCATTCTGACTAACGGAGGATGAATAGTGCTGCTTTTACACACACTTTTCTTTCACTCTCTCTCTTTCTGATTGTCTTTGTCTCTCTCCTGTCTTTCTCACCTTTTCTTTGTCTGTCTCTCCGTCTGTCTTTCTTTCTCTGACTTTCATTCTCCCTATTTCTCCCTCTCTTTCTCTCCTGTCTCTCTTTTCTCTCTCTCTAATTCTATCTCTCTTTTTTGTCTCCCTGTTACTCTCTTTCTATCTCTCTTTGTCTTTCCTTCTGTCTCTGTTTCTCTGTCTCTCTACCTCTTTTTTTTTCTCTATGTCTTTCTACATCTCTCTCCCTCCAGCTCTGTCTTTCTTTCTTTCTGGTACCTCCTCTCCATCTTTCCTTCTCTCTCTGCCTTTTCTTCTCTCTCTCTCTCTCTCTCTTTTGTCACTATATCTCTCCTGTCTCTCTTTGTCACTTCCTCTGTCTTTTTTTCTCTCTCTTTCTCTAGCCCTATCTGTCTCTTTTTGACTCCCTGTCACTCCCTTTCTATCTCTCTTTGTCTCTTTGTCTTTCGTCTCTGTTCCTCCCCGTCTCTCTCCCTCTTTTTTCAATGTCTTTCTGCATCTCTCTCTCCCTCCCTGTCTCTCCTTCGTTGTCTTCCTGTATCTCTGTTTCCCTCTTTCTCTCTCTCTCTCTCTCTCTCTCTCTCTCTCTCGCCTGAAGTCTACTACAAAAAAAAAAATTGATGAAAACTTTGATGACCTGTCTAGTCAAAATATCCTTCTCCCACCGTGCCGTGTTTTGGCTGTCTCACAGAGAAATGTTGTCAAATGTAATTTAGGCTCAAAGAGTGAAAATAAGTGGCCTGATATAAATATATATCAGTGTGTGTGTGTGTGTGTGTGTGTGTGTGTGTGTGTGTGTGTGTGTGTGTGTTTGTCTGTCTCTCTCTCTCTCTCTCTCTCTCTCTTTGGCCATTCATTCTCTATTACTGTCTGTGTCTAGTTTCCAGAATAATAATGTATAATGTAAGTCTGAGAGAACTTTATTAAATTTACCCTCAAACTCACACATGGTTCAGGCGGTGTAGCCTGACGCTACTCTTGTCTCTAGTGGGCGTGGCCGCTGGGCTTGGTCCGAGGAATCGTTCGAGCCAATCGCATTACAGCGTCATACCTAATTTGCATAGAATTGAGAAAATCTCTTTTCAAACATTTAGTTACATTTAAATCTGTGAAATCGGCTTTTTTTTTTTTTTAAGTAAACTTTACCTCTGACACTGGAGACTCCTTCTATAAACATTAAATCAGCCCCCTATTTTAAAAAAAAAAAAAAAATCTGTTTATGTGGAGCGTGACGATGTACACGTGAGCTGTTACTATAGAAACCAGCAGCTGTTAAAGAAAACACCTCCTGACCAATCAGAATCCAGAATTCTCTATAAAGTCGTATAGAAACTGCCAATTCAAAGTGAAAAACGCTGATGTGTTACAGCAGTGACGTAAAACCGGCGTGAACGGTGTGTCGGGTCGCAGCGCCGAGCTTATACGAGGTACAATATATGGACATTAAACGTAGTATTTGACGGTTACACACTGATTTACAGCACGCTATGGGGCAGAGCAGCGCTCCGGGTCTCCGGTGTCCTAACACGGCTGATGCAGCTAATCGAGGATTTGACAGTTATGTGATTAGCTGGAGCTGCAGGTGAAACAGTCTCACCCTCCGGGACAGGGATCTCAGAAACCTGGTCCATCATAACAGACTGTGAAGCTGGAGAAAATGAGAAATGGAAATCATTTAGTTTATCCAGATTATCAGGAGTGTCTCAGGGTGATGGAAGAATCTCTCTCGCTGGGTAAACGCCCAAGTGGATTAGACGTTAAATCCGACGTTGTGCTGCGAGAGCACATAAAATCATTATATACCTGGCATCTGTGGTCCACACCGTAACACACGCGAAACGCCGTGAGATGCTACGAAGTCTCTGTGTTTAGGCGAGAAGTTCGTTTTGATGTCCGCACTCACACTCTGACTTTGCGAACGTTTATTACATTCAATTCTTTTCTATAAAACGCCACTGATGTCATTAATTCAATTCAGTTTTATCTGTATAGAGCTTTTAACAAAGGACATTGTCCTGAAGCAGCTTTACAGAAATATATATAAATTCAGGATGTAGATTTTAAATGTATGAATTTATCCCTAATGAGCAGCCAGAGGCGACGGTGAAGAGGAAGAAACCTTGAGAGGAACCAGACTCAAAAGGGAACCCATCCTCATCTGGGTTGTTTATGAGAACATTATGGACATTTTATCTAGAAACCTCAGCGTGCATATCCTTAATGTCTTAGTGATACAGTAAAGTAGATCAAAGGGGGAAAAAAGAGCGTTATTTATGAATGAATTGTTTCTCCAAATCATCTGATACGATTAGAAGCTGTTTTCCATAAACGATGATATCGATGCGATGGCCTTCTTCTCACTAATTGAGAAATACGTACACAGCGTCTCGCTGGACAGAAATATCGATCATAGCTGCTGGTAATTTATGTCCCACCTGCTGACTCCATCCGGCATGAACATAAATAACACACACACACACACACACACACACACACACACACACACACACACACACACACACACACACACACACACGCGCCGGGGACACACTGTATGAAGATTATTACCGCATAAAATACGAGGAACAGCAGTTTATGAAGTGATGAGATCAGACCCATGTGTGCTGTCCATGCTGCACTATTTCACTCTTTATCTTTATGATTTATTTCTTCACGAGCAAATCGTACCGAAATTTCTCGAAAAAAATTCCTATTGTATAAACGTAAAATGAATAAATTTGCATCTATAAGAAGATAAAGTCTGATAAACAGATAAACGATGTTCTGAATCGTGTCTTACGATCGTCTAGCGCTCGCCTGCTCTTAATGTAGGGAAAAGTGGTGATATTTTGTTGTTGTTGTTGTTTTTGCCAGTAAACATTCGCCAGGCTCCGACTATCACTGATAAAAATAAATAAATAAATAAATAATAATAAACATCTAAAAACAACTTTTAACAATTGCTTTTACTTTGACCTTACTTTTATATTATTTGTTTATTAATGTATTATCATTATATATTTTTTTTTATTACACTTCACTTTTTTTCTTATTTATTTATTTATGTTTTAGAATTTGACTAGTTTTAACATTTTTTCTTTTTCTTTTTTTACTTCACACTTTAAAGCATTTTGGGATTCATTTTACACGTATTAACAATTTTATATAAATAAATAAATATGACTAAATATTAAATAAACCTCAGTATTAGTGTGTGTTACTACTACTACTACTACTAATAATAATAATAATAATAATAATAATAATAATAATAATTTGTACTGACATGCATTTTCTACTTTGTTTATTTATTTATTTCATATTTAATAGTATTTATTTAGCATTTTTGTACAATTTAAATGCAGCTGAAAATGCTATATAAATATTAATATTTTATATTATGATATACAATATTTTATAATAATAATAATAATAATAATAATAATAATAATAATAAGTATAATATACAGCCTTTTTGGGCACTTTCACACACATCGTACATCATTTACTGACTGCCCTCTCTCTCTCTCTCTCTCTCTCTCTCTCTCTCTCTCTCTCTCTCTCTGTGTGTGTGTGTGTGTGTGTGTGTGTGTGTGTGTGTGTGTGTGTGTGTGTGTGTGTGCGCGCGTGCGCGCGTGTGTGTGTCGGAGTGTCAGTGACAGTGAGCTCTATCACTCCATCGCTCTGTGACATGACGCAGGCTTATGGCACAGTGTGTGGCCAACCATTATAACAAAGCCCTGCTGCTGCTCAAACACACTCGTACACACACACACACACACACACACACACACACACACACACACACACACACACACACTCACATGTCTGTCGTGCCATTACCGCTCGGCTGGTTGCTGTATTTTTTATGAACGTCCCCAGCAGTGATGTAGAAAATTGCACAAACATTGTTAGGATGTTGGAATTAGTGTGTGTGGCAGTTATTGTGATGTATGTGACAAATGTGCAAGTGTGTGTGTGTGTGTGTGTGTGTGTGTGTGTGTGTGTGTGTGTGTGTGTGTGTGAGAGAGTTGTGTATTTCACAGTCAGAGCCTCGGTTTGAAGTGGAAGTCGTAATTAAGTCTCTTTACCGTAAAACAGAGCCGTTAATGATCTCTTTCTCTTTCCTTATTTCTTCTGAAAGCAAACTGACGAGCAGCAGCTACTGTATTTAGTTATTATATAATGAAATAACACACTCAGGGATGTGACGTTATGGGAAAATAACCGACGACTCCGAGAGTACGTTTTATCCGTTTGCGGTTACGTGTAAAGTTGTGAAACGGCCCCGAGATGAGTTTAAATAACAACAGGAAGCTGTATTCGTTAATCCTTCACGCTGCTGATGGACGTGATGAAGTCACTCTGACCTTTACGTTACAGTAACGTTCTGAATATTTCGACGACTTCATTAAGCGTTTCTTTCAATCGATGCAAATCAGGACCTTCAACCTGTGTACAGCTGCATCATCGTTAATGACCTGGTGGAAACGAGTGTGGAAACGAGTGTGGAAGTGGAATGACCGCGCGTCTCTGGGCTGAACACGGGCGGCGGCCAGTGCATCATTACGTGATTAAATAAGTCCTGCTGCGTCTGTCGGATTCACTCACAAAACACTACAACATAAATTATTCATCAGTGACCTTATATTCATAATGACAACGGGACAGTGACTACACGACCTCATCATTCCACCTTCTACTAAATATATATCTGAACATAATTACATTTTAGGAATGAAAGTGTCAGATTTTGAAGAAGGACTAGACGTGTTGAAGGACGAGTTGCTTCTATTTCAGACAGTTGACCTTGCTGTGACCTTGGACCTGGTCAAGAATCTAATCAGTTCATCTACAATCATCACTCCATTTAAATCCTGCAAAACGTTCCTCGACTCGAACTTCAGATTAACGAGACTAACGAGAATCTCGGTCGCACGCGCGGAGAAGTCGTAACCCCACCACCTAGTGACGGAGACGTCGTGCCCCCACCACCTAGTGACGTTGATGTCGTAACCCCCCACCTAGTGACGGAGACGTCGTAACCCCACCTCCTAGTGACGGAGACGTCGTAACCCCACCGCCTAGTGACGGAGACATTGTGCCCCCACCGCCTAGTGACGGAGACGTCGTGCCCCCACCGCCTAGTGACGGAGACGTCGTGCCCCCACCGCCTAGTGACGGAGACGTCGTGCCCCCACCGCCTAGTGACGGAGACGTCGTGCCCCCACCGCCTAGTGACGGAGACGTCGTGCCCCCACCAGCTAGTGAAGGAGACGTCGTGCCCCCACCAGCTAGTGAAGGAGACGTCGTGCCCCCACCAGCTAGTGAAGGAGACGTCGTGCCCCCACCAGCTAGTGAAGGAGACGTCGTGCCCCCACCACCTAGTGACGGAAACGTCGTAACCCCACCACCTAGTGACGGAAACGTCGTAACCCCACCACCTAGTGACGTTGATGTCGTAACCCCCCCCGCCTAGTGACGGAGACGTCGTAACCCCACCGCCTAGTGACGGAGACGTCGTGCCCCCACCGCCTAGTGACGGAGACGTCATGCCCCCACCGCCTAGTGACGGAGACGTCGTGCCCCCACCGCCTAGTGCCGGACACGTCGTAACCCCACCACCTAGTGACGGAGACGTCGTGCCCCCACCACCTAGTGACGGAGACGTCGTGCCCCCACCAGCTAGTGACGGAGACGTCGTGCCCCCACCAGCTAGTGAAGGAGACGTCGTGCCCACACCAGCTAGTGAAGGAGACGTCGTGCCCCCACCGCCTAGTGACGGAGACGTCGTGCCCCCACCGCCTAGTGACGGAGACGTCGTGCCCCCACCGCCTAGTGACGGGGGCGGCGGGCCCCCACCCCCCAGCGCCGGAGACGGCGTGCCCCCCCCGCCTAGTGACGGAGACGTCGTGCCCCCACCGCCTAGTGACGGAGACGTCGTGCCCCCACCACCTAGTGAAGGAGACGTCGTGCCCACACCAGCTAGTGAAGGAGACGTCGTGCCCCCACCAGCTAGTGACGGAGACGTTGTGCCCCCACCAGCTAGTGAAGGAGACGTCGTGCCCCCACCAGCTAGTGAAGGAGACGTCGTGCCCCCACCAGCTAGTGAAGGAGACGTCGTGCCCCCACCGCCTAGTGACGGAGACGTCGTGCCCCCACCGCCTAGTGACGGAGACGTCGTGCCCCCACCGCCTAGTGACGGAGACGGCGGGCCCCCACCGCCTAGTGACGGAGACGTCGTGCCCCCACCGCCTAGTGACGGAGCCGTCGTGCCCCCACCGCCTAGTGACGGAGACGTCGTGCCCCCACCGCCTAGTGACGGAGACGTCGTGCCCCCACCAGCTAGTGAAGGAGACGTCGTGCCCCCACCAGCTAGTGACGGAGACGTCGTGCCCCCACCAGCTAGTGACGGAGACGTCGGGCCCCCTCCAGCTAGTGACGGAGACGTCGGGCCCCCCCCACTTAGTGACGGAGACGTCGTAACCCCACCACCTAGTGACGGAGACGTCGTAACCCCACCGCCTAGTGACGGAGACGTCGTGCCCCCACCGCCTAGTGACGGAGACGTCGTGCCCCCACCGCCTAGTGACGGAGACGTCGTGCCCCCACCGCCTAGTGACGGAGACGTCGTAACCCCACCGCCTAGTGACGGAGACGTCGTAACCCCACCGCCTAGTGACGGAGACGTCGTGCCCCCACCGCCTAGTGACGGAGACGTCGTGCCCCCACCGCCTAGTGACGGAGACGTCGTAACCCCACCGCCTAGTGACGGAGACGTCGTAACCCCACCACCTAGTGACGGAGACGTCGTGCCCCCACCAGCTAGTGACGGAGACGTCGTGCCCCCACCAGCTAGTGACGGAGACGTCGTGCCCCCACCAGCTAGTGAAGGAGACGTCGTGCCCACACCAGCTAGTGAAGGAGACGTCGTGCCCCCACCGCCTAGTGACGGAGACGTCGTGCCCCCACCGCCTAGTGACGGAGACGTCGTGCCCCCACCGCCTAGTGACGGAGACGTCGTGCCCCCACCATCTAGTGACGGAGACGTCGTAACCCCCCACTTAGTGACGGAGACGTCGTAACCCCACCACCTAGTGACGGAGACGTCGTGCCCCCACCACCTAGTGAAGGAGACGTCGTGCCCACACCAGCTAGTGAAGGAGACGTCGTGCCCCCACCACCTAGTGACGGAGACGTCGTGCCCCCACCAGCTAGTGAAGGAGACGTCGTGCCCCCACCAGCTAGTGAAGGAGACGTCGTGCCCCCACCAGCTAGTGAAGGAGACGTCGTGCCCCCACCAGCTAGTGAAGGAGACGTCGTGCCCCCACCAGCTAGTGACGGAGACGTCGTGCCCCCACCGCCTAGTGAAGGAGACGTCGTGCCCCCACCACCTAGTGAAGGAGACGTCGTGCCCCCACCACCTAGTGACGGAGACGTCGTAACCCCCCACTTAGAGACGGAGACGTCGTGCCCCCACCACCTAGTGACGGAGACGTCGTGCCCCCACCACCTATTGACGGAGACGTCGTGCCCCCACCACCTAGTGACGGAGACATCGTGCCCCCACCACCTAGTGACGGAGACGCCGTGCCCCCACCACCTAGTGACGGAGACGTCGTAACCCCACCACCTAGTGACGGAGACGTCGTAACCCCACCACCTAGTGACGGAGACGTCGTGCCCCCACCACCTAGTGACGGAGACGTCGTGGCCCCCACCACCTAGTGACGGAGACGTCGTGGCCCCCACCGCCTAGTGACGGAGACGTCGTCCCCCCACCGCCTAGTGACGGAGACGTCGTGCCCCCACCGCCTAGTGACGGAGACGTCGTGCCCCCACCGCCTAGTGACGGAGACGTCGTAACCCCCCACTTAGTGACGGAGACGTCGTAACCCCCACCACCTAGTGACGGAGACGTCGTGCCCCCACCACCTATTGACGGAGACGTCGTAACCCCCCACTTAGTGACGGAGACGTCGTAACCCCACCACCTAGTGACGGAGACGTCGAGCCCCCACCAGCTAGTGAAGGAGACGTCGTGCCCCCACCACCTAGTGACGGAGTCATCGTGCCCCCACCACCTAGTGACGGAGGCGCCATGCCCCCACCACCTAGTGACGGAGACGTCGTGGCCCCCACCACCTAGTGACGGAGACGTCGTGGCCCCCAGCACCTAGTGACGGAGACGTCGTAACCCCACCACCTAGTGACGGAGACGTCGTAACCCCACCACCTAGTGACGGAGACGTCGTAACCCCACCACCTAGTGACGGAGACGTCGTAACCCCACCACCTAGTGACGGAGACGTCGTAACCCCACCACCTAGTGACGGAGACGTCGTAACCCCACCACCTAGTGACGGAGACGTCAAAAATGACACATGCTGAAATAAAAACACGCAAACCAGCCAGTGCTGGACGATACGGCAAAACAAATCTCATCACGATTCTCAGAGGCATTTCTATGATACACGGACTGTAGCACAATATAAACATGTAAACAGTTTCCCAGCAGTATAGCAGTGTTATATTTTTTAAATAATGCTTGATGATACTGTTTTTAATATTTATATATTTTACTATAAAAAAATATTTGAACACAATTAAAAAAACATTTTTTTTTACATTTTATAATTTAAAGGGTTCGATGACACTTTATTTAATGTCTACAAAAATGACTTTTTTTCTTTTTTACTTTTTTTATTTAAAAACATGCCATTTTTATTTCTAAAAAATAAAATGCAAAATATTTAACATAGAAAAGGAGGATTTGTTTTTTCAATAACCAAATTTCAAAATCAGCTGCTTACACTCCGACAAATTTAAAAAATGTACATTTATTAAAAAAACAACAGTTTTTTTTTTTTTAAAGTTACAAGGTTCACATTTAAATACTGTCAGCTTCCAAACTCCATAGAAAAATGAAAATAATTTAATAAAAATAAATGAATAAATAAACGAATAAATAAGTAAACAAACAAATATATATATATATATATATATATATATATATATATATATATATATATATATATATATATGAACCCTACACATGACCCACAGTGGGGGGAAAAAGTATTTGATCCCCTGCTGATTTTGTACGTTTGCCCACTGACAAAGAAATGATCAGTGTATAATTTTAATGGTAGGTGTATTTTAACAGTGAGAGACAGAATAACAACAAAAAAATCCAGAAAAACACATTTCAAAAAAGTTATAAATTGATTTGCATTTTAATGAGTGAAATAAGTATTTGACCCCTTCGACTTAGTACTCGGTGGCAAAACCCTTGTTGGCAATCACAGAGGTCAGATGTTTCTTGTAGTTGGCCACCAGGTTTGCACACATCTCAGGAGGGATTTTGTCCCACTCCTCTTTGCAGATCCTCTCCAAATCATTAAGGTCATTTTCAATGCCCTGGCTAAGGGAAGGAGGTTCTCACCCAAGATTTGAGGGTACATGGCCCCGTCCATCGTCCCTTTGATGTGGTGCAGTTGTCCTGTCCCCTTAGCAGAAAAACACCCCCAAAGCATAATTTTCCCACCTCCATGTTTGATGGTGGGGATGGTGTTATGACTTGGGGTCATAGGCAGCATTCCTCCTCCTCCAAACACGGCGAGTTGAGTTGATGCCAAAGAGATCTGACCACACCTGACCACAACACTTTCACCCAGTTCTCCTCTGAATCATTCAGGCAAACTTCAGACGGGCCTGTACATGTGCTTTCTTGAGCAGGTGAGAAAACTCCACGAGGTGAGATCTTGCATGGAGCCCCAGACCGAGGGAGACTGACAGTTTCTTCCATTTGCGAATAATCGCACCAACTGTTGTCACCTTCTCACCAAGCTGCTTGGCGATGGTCTTGTAGCCCATTCCAGCCTTGTGTAGGTCTACAATCTTGTCCCTGACATCCTTGGACAGCTCTTTGGTCTTGGCCATGGTGGAGAGTTTGGAATCTGATTGATTGATTGCTTCTGTGGACAGGTGTCTTTTATACAGGTAACAAACTGAGATTAGGAGCACTCCCTTTAAGAGAGTGCTCCTAATCTCAGCTCATTACCTGTGTAAAAGACACCTGGGAGCCAGAAATCTTGCTGATTGATAGGGGATCAAATACTTATTTCACTCATTAAAATGCAAATCAATTTATAACTTTTTTGAAATGTGTTTTTCTGGATTATTTTGTTGTTATTCTGTCTCTCACTGTTAAAATACACCTACCATTAAAATTATAGACTGATCATTTCTTTGTCAGTGGGCAAACGTACAAAATCAGCAGGGGATCAAATACTTTTTTCCCCTCACTGTACGTGTGAAAATTAATTAATCATGTGGGGAGAAAAATCACGTGGAAAAATAAATGGAAATAAATAAATGGAAACGTAAAACCACATACGATAAAAATAAACGATAAAATAAATATAAATTGTGAAATAAAATAATCGTTGGGGAAATAAAAGAACTGTGAAAAAAATGTAGAAAAATAAAAACACGTGAAAATATATAACAACAACATACGAGGAAAAAATAAAACCATGCCATAAATGAGAAAATAAATGAATCATGCAAAAAAAATAAAATAAAATGGCATGTTAAAATGACATCACAAAATAAAAACACGTTACAGAAAATAAATCAATAAAAATAAATGTGAAAACGTGACGTGTTTAAAAACCAGATGTGTTAAAGTCATGCTCATGTTCACACACACACACACACATACACACACATACACACATACACACGTGACGAGGTGCTGTTCTGTAACCCGAGTGTAAGATCAGACTCTCTAATAACGTCTAATAACGAGTGTGTGTGTGTGTGTGTGTGTGTGTGTGTGTGTGTGTGTGTGTGTGAGAGAGATCTCTGTCTGGGGTGAAATTCCTCCATGGCAACAGCTGGGCTTACTGTGACAACACCCTGTCGATGTTGTGCTAACACGCCGGTAGCCGTGGCAACACCGCCATGACACCATGGCAACAGAGCCGCTTGACAGAGATAAGCGAGATGGTTAGCACCGCAGACGTTTCAATTCATCACCCTCTCTCTCTCTCTCTCTCTCTCTCTCTCTCTCTCTCTCTTTTCTATCAATTCCTTTAACGTCACAAAAAACAACTCCACAGTAAGAGATAACGTTGTAAAGATGACGGCTTCTTGTTTTGTTTTTCATTTCCATGAGATATTCCCTCCATCTCGTGTTCGTCCCTTTATGTCGCTCGCTCATTAGAGCTCATTTTCGTAAAAGCGCGAGGCTCGCTCTGTCATCGGGGGGCTAATCGCTTCCCGACGTGCAGCCTCTTCTTTTGTTTATCCTCCGCTACGACTTCATTAACACGCTATCTGATGCGTCAAATATGTAATTGAATAAAAAAAAGAAGATTATAGGGTGAGTTTAAAAAAAAAAAATAGAAATGCTTTAGAAACTTTTTCCTCCTAAAGATTCAGAAAAATAAATGTCAAATAAATAAATAAAAATACATTTATATCACTTCTCCGTTCCAATTTGACCACACGTTTAGTCATTTATCTATTTCCTGTTTTACTTGCTGCCATTTTGAGGACCAAATCGTGGCCTGGCCGCGCTAACGAGATACTTTGCTAAGCTATTGTTCGCGATAACCGTTAAAGAAGCGAGGGATTAACGTTTTATTTTAGAAGAGGAGAGGGACGCTCACGACTGTGAGTTAGCTTCGTTCTCGGATTCGATTAGTGATTAAAACGTGCTAACTGTACTAGCTACGATCTCTGCTACGTCCTTCCTGATGGCAGGTAGGAACTAAAGTTGCGAGCAGGGAGCTAAAGAAACGTCATGCGCCATGAGATTGGTCCGAGGAGTCGTTCGAGACGGTGCGTGAGTAGAAAATAAATGCTCGCCTGTTGCTTTGTGGCCCGCTCGTGTGAACTAGCTAACTAGCTAACTAACTAGCTCTTCCATGTTTTTCTGATTAACACAATGAAGCTTCCACGCTAATACATTTATCACTTGTCCCTCTGTGAATACTTCAGATTTCACACTGTGTAGCTGTTTAACTCGACTGATAATAACAACACGGGCCAAGTGTGCAACCAGAACATTCCAGATCTGGGAGAAACCACGTTTCAGGAAGGGGGGGGGGGGGGGAGGGTGATGATGATCCCATGCATGGGCAGCCACCCAATTACGCATGCTAAGGGTCAGCCATTACTTCAGCTGCGTTTAATGTTCCCCCAAGTCCTCCTCACATCAAACATATCAAATGGAGCAGGGCTCGGGACGCTAATGTGCTGTGAAATGCTGCCGATTCGGTCGTCCTTGGGGGGCAAGAAACGAAAAAAACAAAACAAAAACAGGGTTCTGTACTAGTTTCACGCTAAATCGTTAGCGCTACAGGGAACTGTCCGGATCTGCATCCTGTTAGTTTTACAAATCCGTCATTTTGTGGTCACGTCATTTATCCTACACACCACTACAAACCTATAAAACTACAGCACGCTACACTACACTGCAGCACACTACACTACACTACACTACACAACACTACACTACACTACAGCACACTACACTACACTACAGCACACTACACTACAGCACACTACACTACACTACAGCACACTACACTACACTACAGCACACTACACTACAGCACACTACACTACACTACACTACAGCACACTACACTACACTACACTACACAACACTACACTACACTACAGCACACTACACTACACTACAGCACACTACACTACAGCCCACTACACTTCAGCACACTACAGCACACTACACAACAGCACACTACACTACAGCACACTACACTACACTACACTACAGCACACTACACTACAGCACACTACACTACACTACAGCACACTACACTACACTACAGCACACTACACTACAGCACACTACAGCACACTACACTACAGCACACTACACTACACTACAGCACACTACACTAAACTACAGCACACTACACTACAGCACACTACACTACACTACAGCACACTACACAACACTACAGCACACTACACTACACTACAGCACACTACACTACACTACAGCACACTACACTACACTACAGCACACTACACTACAGCACACTACAGCACACTACACTACACTATAGCACACTACACAACACTACACTACACTACAGCACACTACACTATACTACAGCACACTACACTATAGCACACTACACAACACTACACTACACTACAGCACACTACACTACACTACACTACACTACAGCACACTACACAACACTACACTAGACTACAGCACACTACACTACACTACAGCACACTACAGCACACTACACTACACTACAGCACACTACAGCACACTACACTACACTACAGCACACTATACAACACTACACTACACTACACTACAGCACACTACAGCACAGTACAGCACACTATAGCACACTACACTACAGCACACTACAGCACACTACACTACACTACAGCACAGTACACTACACTACACAACACTACACTGCACTACACTACAGCACACTACACTACAGCACACTACACTATACTACAGCACACTACACTACACTACACTACAGCACACTACAGCACACTACACAACACTACACAACACTACACTACAGCACACAACACTACAGCTCACTACACTACACAACCCTACACTGCACTACACTACACTACAGCACACTACACTACACTATAGGACACTACACTACAGCACACTACACTATACTACAGCACACTACAGCACACTACACAACACTACATTACACTACAGCACACTACACTACACTACACTACAGCACACTACACCACACTACAACACACTACACTACACTACAGCACACTACACTACACTACAGCACACTACACTACAGCACACTACACTATACTACAACACACTACACTAAACTACAGCACACTACACTACAGCACACTACACTATACTACAGCACACTACACTACACTACACTACAGCACACTACAGCACACTACACAACACTACACACAACTACACTACAGCACACTACACTACAGCACACTACACTACAGCACACTACACTACACAACACTACACTGCACTACACTACACTACAGCACACTACACTACACTATAGGACACTACACTCCAGCACACTACACTATACTACAGCACACTACAGCACACTACACAACACTACATTACACTACAGCACACTACACTACACTACACTACAGCACACTACACCACACTACAACACACTACACTACACTACAGCACACTACACTACACTACAGCACACTACACTACACTACAGCACACTACAGCACACTACAGCACACTACACTGCACTACAGCACACTAAAGCACACTACACTACACTACACTACACTACAGCACACTATAGCACACTACACTACACTACACTACAGCACACTACACTACACTACAGCACACTACACTACACTACACTACACTACAGCACACTACAGCACACTACACTACACTACAGCACACTAAAGCACACTACACTACAGCAAACTGCAGCACACTACAGCACACTACAGCACACTACACTACACTACAGCACACTACAGCACACTACAGCACACTACAGCACACTACAGCAAACTACAGCACACTACAGCACACTACACTACACTACAGCACACTACAGAACACTACAGCACACTACACTACACTACAGCACACTATAGCACACTACACTACAGCACACTACAGCACACTACACTACACTACAGCACACTACACCACACTACACTACACTACAGCACACTACAGCACACTACACTGCACTACAGCACACTCCACTACACTACAGCACACAACAGCACACTACACTACACTACAGAACACTACAGCACACTACAGAACACTACACTACACTACACTACAGCACACTACACTACACTACAGCACACTACAGCACACTACACTACACTACAGCACACTACAGCACAGTACAGCACACTATAGCACACTACACTACAGCACACTACAGCACACTACACTACACTACACTACACTACAGCACACTACACTACACTACACTACAACACACTACACTACAACACTACAGCACACTATAGCACAGTACAGCACACTACACTACACTACACTACAGCACACTACAGCACAGTACAGCACAGTACAGCACACTACACTACACTACACTACACTACACTACAACACACTACACTACACTACACTACAACACTACAGCACACTACACTACACTACACTACAGCACACTACAGCACAGTGCAGCACACTACACTACACTACACTACAGCACACTACAGCACACTACACTACACTACACAACACACTACACTACACTACAGCACACTACACTACAGCACACTACAGCACACTACACTACACTACACTACACTACAGCACACTACAGCACACTTCAGCACACTACACTACAGCACACTACAGCACACTACACTACACTACACTACAACACACTACACTACACTACACTACACTACAGCACACTACAGCACAGTACAGCACACTACACTACACTACACTACACTACAACACACTACACTACACTACACTACAACACTACAGCACACTACACTACACTACAACACTACAGCACACTACAGCACAGTGCAGCACACTACACTACACTACACTACAGCACACTACACTACACTACACAACACACTACACTACAACACTACAGCACACTACACTACACTACACTACAGCACACTACAGCACAGTACAGCACACTACACTACACTACACTACAGCACACTACAGCACACTTCAGCACACTACACTACAGCACACTACACTACACTACACTACACAACACACTACACTACAACACACTACAGCACACTACACTACACTACACTACACTACAACACACTACAACACACTACACTACAACACTACAGCACACTACAACACACTCACCGGTGAGTTTAACAGCTGTTCATGTAATTATCTGGCCAGCCAATCACGTGACACAATCGTAACGCAGAAAATCATGCGGCCATGGGAAATAGAAAGTACACCCTATTTCAAGGGGATAAATAACAGTTATTTCTCAGGGGAGAAAATGGCTACATATTGAAATCCGTTGTTGTTCTATTTGTTCTTTTGTAGAAGTTGGTGAGGCCCTGATAAATAAAAACACAGAATTGAATGTGGGTGTACTTTCTTTTTCACGTGACCGTATGTCAAGAGTTTCGGTTAACGTTCACGTCGAACACGTGATCTAGACTCACTAGAGGTGTTGATTGGGGGAAAGAAGGTTGAGCCGAGAGGAACGGATACGGTAACGCGAATAACCCCTCTGTACAACCGTGGTGAGCAGAAAAGCAGCTCAGAGCGCATGGAAATGCATGGAAACGCTCTGGGACAGAAACTGGAGCTCGGATTAAGACCGGGCAAAGTTTTTCCAATCTTTAACTACCTGGATCTTAAGATCAGTCAGATTAGGTCAACAACAACAACAACAACAACAACAACAACAAAGTACTTTTGCATGTTCTTCATTTTTCCTTTTAGGTCTATTTCAGAAACGTATTATTATTATTAAATGAACGTTACACAATTCTTTACGTCCACCGTGTGTGTGTGTGTGTGTGTGTGCGTGCGTGTGTGTGTGTGTGTGTGTGTGTGTGTGTGTGTGTGTGTGTGTGTGTGTGTTGGCCATTCGGAGGACGTTTTTTGGAAAGGCAGTGTGTGACAGGATTCTCCGCCTGATGGACAGATTCACTCCGGTTGTGTTCCAGCTCGTGTTTACGCCGTGTGACAAAGAGCCGCAGGATCGAGAGTCATCGTTGGAGAGCACGCAAGCCGAGGAGGAAGCCAAGAGACAAATTAACACCGATTTCATCTGACATCATAATTACAACATTTAACCCAAGGGGCAACTTCCCAAACAACACCGTGTCAGCTGTATGAATGTGCTGCGTTGTACTTGTCCAAATATTGAAACCACTCAAGATGATGTAGACTGTTTCTCTTTTCACCAGCAGCTAGCAACAGATCATTTTACACGTCTGCTCCCTCCCTGTTGACTTACCAAATCATCTGAAGCGAAGAGACCGAAGAATACGTCTGGCCACGCCCTTATCTTTTTCTTCCTTTTTTCAGCCTACGCCGATCCAAAGCCACGATTTAATAACACCAAAATAATAATTCAGTAAAGCAACAAAGTGCAATCAGTCTGTATTTTCCACCCCTGTTCGTACACGTTTGCCCTGGGGGCGGGGTTTATAGGGCCCTGGGTTCTCACTCAGCCAATCGTTTTAGACTCTGAGATAAACATCGCGCTACGATTAACGTTAAAACGTGTTCGCGTTGTTTCATTCATCACTCCTGTGGGGTTTTGGAGCGGATTGGCGAAGTTCAGCACTCAAAATGGTGGCACCTCTCTCTCATAAACACACACACACACACACACACACACACACACACACACACACACGTAAAACATGAACTGTGTTCTCCTTAAATGGAATACAACTCTCCCCCTCTCTCTTCCCCCTGATCCTGTTATGAGCGTGTCAGTGTGTGTGTGTGTGTGTGTGGTTTATACTGCACACTTCCCACGCTCACTTGGACTCTAACTTGCATAAGAGGGCCTCACCTCAAACACACACACACACACACACACACACACACACACACACACACACTCCTCCTCTCTTTATCTCTCGGGCTCCGAACACCATCAAACAGGCACCAGATTTCAAAATGGCAGACGTTTCGTTCTGAAATTTGGGAAATGAAGAAATTTCTACTAGAGCTACAAACCCCCCCCCCCAGAAAAGATTATTTGTGTGAATTCATCAAAATAATAAATTAAACGAAAACAAATCAATGCAACAAGTATCATTTGTGTCCGTGTGCTGGGTTCGTTCATTTTGTGCTTAAAAATGAAAATGCGGAAACAATGAAATAGCTTTTAATTTTATTTAGTTTGTACACACTAAAATAGGAAATACCTTTTTTTTCTTATCATAACATTATTTATAAAAAAAAAATGTTTAAAAAATTTAAATAATAAAAAAAAAAGTTTTTAAAATTATTTTAAAAATTTTATTTCTTTTTTAATTTAATTTTTATTTTAAAAATAAAAACTCTATTTTTTATTGTTTGTACTTTTTACATCACACAAAGTCTAGAAATTAAAATATTCATGGGGGGGGAAGGGGGGGGATGGGGGGGGAACCTTGAACTTTTCAGCCTGTAAGATTTCTGTACGTTGTGTTTATTCAGTTTTTGGCTTTGAAACAATAAAAATAATTTTTAAAAATAATAAATATCGACTTGATTTTAATTGTTTCTCCTTGTTTTACCAAACTAAAGTCTTGACACAAACTAAAATATATTTTTAGTTTCTTCAAAATAAAAATGGGGAAACAATAAAACAGTTTTATTTTGTTTTTCTTGGTGCACACTAAAATAGGGAATTAATATTTTTTTCATAGAATTATTGAATTTGTCTTTTTTGTTGTTGTTTTTTTTTCCACCACACAAGCATTGACACACAATAAAATAGGAAATTAATTCATTTTTTAAATAAAATTATTTTTAAAAATATGACTTAAAATGATTTAATTGACCTGTTTTTATATTTATAATGAGTTTTTATATGCAATTTTTTTTATAATGAAAACAATTCTAGTATTTTTTTAATATTGAATTTTTATTGAACATATTTATACTTTTATTTGTGAAGTTTTATTAATTAACATGCAAAATTATTTTAAAGTATTTTTTTAAAAATATTGACCCCTTTTTTTTCTTTTTTCTACTTTGTGTCACCACAAAAAGTCTAGAAATCAAATATTCATGAGTCCAAAAGTAAAGAAACGCGTCAGAGTGAACATTTCAACGTCGTACTTATTCACTGTTGTGTTACTTTATAACACGTAGCTGTTGTTGAATACTAACGAGATTCAAATATCCATCAATAATTCCGGAAATTAATAAATCGACGTTTAAACTGCAGCTCTTTATCTCAGGACAGGAAACCTCCGGCTTGATCTCTTTCAGCTGATGCTATTTTTATCCGTTTAAGGGCACGTTTTATCCTTGAAGCTTGCGGATGAAATATTCAACGGCCGATAAAACCCCAGATTCCAGCCTGAGGCGGTCTGAGGAGAGTCATCAGTGGACTCGAACTATCACTCACTGCTGATCTCTCTCTCTCTCTCTCTCTCTCTCTCTCTCTCTCTCTCACGTTCTCTCAGATGTTTTTTTTTTTACGGTGCGAGAGTGGAAAGACTTCGCGAAGGATTTTTATCACCTCAGCTCTAATCACAACACTTACTGCATATATATTATACACATATTAAACCCGAATGATTATATCCGTACACCTTCTCCTGAGTCTCGTCAAGACACGTTTAATTCAGCATTTAAAACAAAAAAAAAAGACAGGCTGCCACGATGTACACTAAATGTAACTACAAACGGATAATAAGTACCACGTGTCATTTTTGAAATAAACGTAAAAAATCGCTGTAATGTGGTATAAGAGGAATAAAACACTTCAGGAAGTGCTGTTTTAGGAAAATAACAATAATAATAATAATAATAATAATAATAATAATAATAAATGAATACCAGGTTGGTGTGGTAAGGCATCACACCACCTGGTTGTGGATTATTTTCCTATAACAGCATGCCCCTGCGATGATTTAGTCCTCACACAGAAAGTGCTTCCAGTACATTTTAAAAGAATACATGATGCTAGCATCGGTCTTGCTTTATTTCTGTTGGTGTTCGGAGCGTTTGTTTAAGTTCCTCCGCGAGTCGAGTGACTCTGATTGGTTCTGATGCTCATCCCTAGCTGGATGTATGAGCCCCGTGACACGGCGCCAAAAGACCCTCGATTCACAGAGTAACAGCATTTCGCACTATTTATAATCACATATGCACACCAAGCAAGCAACATTTGTGTGTGTGTGTGTGTGTGTGTGTGTGTGTGTGTGTGTGTTGGAACGTTTTAGTGCTTCTAGTTAAATCTATAAAGCTGGCAGGCCTGGTGATACGCGGACGGCGTTACGGCTCTCTGAGCCTTTGATTCATTAGGTTTAAATGACCTTTGTGTGTCTGAGACACGGCTCCCTTCTTTCCCCAAACAGGAAACTAACTCCGTTTGAGCAGCATGAATGTTCCGCCTGCGAATCAGGGGCTGATCTTCAGCTTCATAGTCTCCACACACACACACACACACACACACACACACACACACACACACACACACAAGGTCAGTGTGACCCCGGTGCATCTGTTTCTGCTCTTCTGCCTCCTCGCTGGTGGGATGAGACGGCAGCAGGCAACCGCACTGCAAAGCCTCTTGCACTCAGAAGTCACACTTCCTCACAAACACTCTGTTCTCTGTACTGGTCTAACAAACCCTTCTTTATTTCTTTATTTGTCCGTGTATTAACGTTATCAGGAGCAGCGTTGCTCATTATACGTTATCGTTTCTATAGTAACCGCTCGTTCGCAGGGGCCTGCATGGAGGGCGCTCCATGTAAACGTGTGTAATTGTTGATATTGTGACGCTTTCATTCAGACTGTTGGTTTCTTCTTCTGTGAAGCTTTTCCAGGTTTTTTTTTATTTTTATTTTTATTTTTTTTACTGCAGCTTCTTTCAGTTGTCGTTGGTGTCTCCCTTCAGTCTCCTCTTCAGGAGGTGAAATGCTGCTCAGTTGGGTAAAGGTCTGGACTTGGCCAGTCTAAAACCTTACAGAAAAGATAAGGTCATTTTGAATTTCATGGCCGCAACACGTCTCAAAACAGTTGGGATGGGGGCAACAAAAGGCTGGAAAAGTAAGTGTTACTAAAAAGAAACAGTTGGAGGAACATTTTACAACTAATTAGGCTAATTGGCAACAGGTCAGTAACATGATTGGGTATAAAAAGTGTATCTTAGAGAGGCAGAGTTTCTCAGAAGTAAAGATGGGATGGAATCTGGATGGAAGCAGATGCTGCTCTAAAACCTGTATATAGCTTTCAGCATTGATGGAGCCTTTCCAGATGTGCAAGCTGCCCATTCCATAGGCACTAATGCACCCCCATACCATCAGAGATGCAGGCTTTTGAACTGAGCGCTGATAAAAAGCCGGATGGTCCCTCTCCTCTTTAGTCCTCTTTAGAATTTCAAATTTCGATTCGTCTGACCACAGAACAGTTTTCCACTTTGCCTCAGTCCATTTTAAAGGAGCTTTGGCCCAGAGAAGACGGCGGCGTTTCTGGATCATGTTCACATATGGCTTCTTCTTTGCATGATGGAGCTTTAACCAGCATTTGTGGATGGCACGGTGAACTGTGTTCACAGACAATGAGTTCTGGAGGTGTTTCTGAGCCCATGCAGTGATTTCCATTACAGAATCAGGCCTGCTTTTAATGCAGTGCTGCCTGAGGGCCCGAAGATCACGGGCATACAATATTGATTTTCACCCCTGTCCCTTGCACACAGAGATTTCTTTTGATGATATTATGTACTGTAGATGATGAGAGATTCAAAGTCTTTGCAATTTTATATTGAGGAACATTATTCTGAAATTGTTCCACAAATTGTAGATGTAGTTTTTCGCAGATTGGTGAACCTCTGCCCATCTTTACTTCTGAGAGACTCCGCCTCTCTAAGATACTCTTTTTATAACCAATCATGTTACTGACCTGTTGTCAATTAACCTCCAGCTGTTTCTTTTTAGTAACACTTACTTTTCCAGCCTTTTGTTGCCCCTGTCCCAACTTTTTTGAGACGTGTTGCTGCCATCAAATTCAAAATGACCTTATTTTTTCCTTAAAATGGTACATTTCCTCAGTTGAAACATTTGATATATTTTCTATGTTCTTTGAAAATAGAACTGAAAATAGTACACAGCAAAATGACTAATCCAAACAACGAGAACAGAACGGTCAGGAGGAATTGTTCAGACGCTTGCCTGCGTACTTTGTGTACAACTGGAGGATTAAAAGTGACATTGACCAGTTCGTACGTCAGAGATAAAACATCCCGGTCCGATTGCATGCACATCGATTTTAAAGAGTGCTCCCTTTCTCTTTAAAACTCTCCACTGTCGTTGTGATTGCTGTCATGACCTGTGTCTAAAATCAAAAACTCTGTCCTTACCTTCAGAAGTATTCACTGATGTAGAAGCTAATATCTGTAGTATCGTACACAAGGATGTGATCTGAGACACGGCACTAGTCTGGACACACGGTGCTACACTGCCCCCGCTGTTTACATTCGTATTGCACCACGTAGACCTAGAGTAGCGTTAATTTAACGACTGCAGTGCGTCAGCCATTTTGCGTGCGTGTGGTTTAAAAAAAACAAACAACAACAAAGATTCACAATATGCAACTCAAAAAATGAAGCAACACACGAGCTCTCCACGCGTACGTGTCTCAGATATTAAAGTGCCGCAGTGGTAGACGGAGGACAAGAAGGACTTGATTACTGTCGATGAATTAAAAACAGGGATAATTAGCAATGCGGCACTGCGAGCACCGACTCATCAGTGACTTACTGCTTTTTTACATTCCTGCACAGTGTGTTTGTGGTGCTTGCTTGCTTATCACAGGGTTTGATTAGCTTTGATTTAACAACGAGAATCAGTCATTTGGCGCTGTTATCTTTGGTTCTGACCGGGATTTCCTGATGTTAACGATAAATTGTTTTCAGTAGTGACTGTTTAAGCACAGTTGTCCTGTTTTTTATTAAGGCTGTGTGATGCACCACGTCCTTGTTGTGATCTATTAGGGCCTGTATCCAAACTTTAGGTTGTTTTTATCAGTTGTATTTATTAATTGTTGTACCAGTTATCTGAATCTAACAGAGGCAGCACTAATATCCCTTTCAAATAAGTATTGTGCTGCAATCTATTTTTTTTTTCCCCTCCAAATGATGGCACGCGTGTAATTATAGTGATTCTCTTATTATTAAGAGCAGCTTTATGGACTAGGGAGTTAGGTAACAGCGAGTGAGCAATGCGATGTGAGTTTAGAAGAGTCAGCCCTCAGTACAGATGCTTCTGAGTCATAAGAAGCAGCGAGTCCTGAGCTGTCTGTAATAAGTTCATGCTGGGAAAGTTCCTCGTATTCAGAGTCGGGTTACGCACCCGCTTTCTGCTTTCTAGTTCACGCCTCTGAGATGTTTCTTAAGTAGAAGCGTCGACTGAAAAAAAAAAAATGTAACACTGATATGTAGCTAGAGATATGATGATAACAAACTGATATTCCAGTGAGACATATAGAAATATAATAATGAAACGTCTAGTACAGTATATCACCGATATTTTGCTGCATGAATAGTCCTAGTTGTAATGATCACATTAATCACTGGTTTAATTTAACAAAACTTTATTTTTTAAATGATTTGGCAGCACATAGAATAGCACTTGATCCAGCGCACCCTGTTCTTTTACACTGTTATTTAATGCTATTGTGTTTTGCACAGCTTAATGAATCCTCAAGATACTAAATCGAAGTAATATGTATGCAGTGTGCATGCGCTTTTATTATTATTATTATTATTATTATTATTATTATTATTATTATTTAATAAAATATTGCAGATGATGTTGTTCATTCGATTGTTCGTGCTCTTCCATAAAAAGAAAACACGCTCGAAGGATAAGCTGACCGAGCTACGCTTACAAGTCTCAGAATCGTACATAACTGAGACACGCCTCTGTGTAACTCCGCCCCCGCCCCTGTGTAACTCCGCCCCTGCCTCTGTGTAACCCTCACGTGACTTCTGGAGACCGTGGTTACGTCTGTAATGCCGACGCGCGTGATTTCTGTATCGACTCCTGGCTACTGAATAGACTTTCGTGCAGTTATGAGACATGATGAAGAACAGGACTTCCAAACGCCTCGCCGTCTGCAAACTCGAACTCCGTATCGCTTACATCATTTGGAGATAATAAAATCCACCGTAAACGCTGGTCAATATCCAAAATCCAATCTATCACCAATGACAGCGTTCTACAGCATCGCAAATCTAATCAGCATGCTGTCAAGCCTCCGCTGCTGATGCTAGTCTGGGTGTGGTGTAAATCTCTGCACTATCATGGGCTCCTGTTTCTCTGGCACCTGAGGATAACAAACACACACACACACACACACACACACACACACACACACAGGAGAACTTACACATTCCAAATCTGCCTTGATATCAGTGTGCAAGATAATAAACACACACACACACACACACACACACACACACACACACACACACACACACAAAAACAGCTTATTAAAGGATCTGATTCACCATATCAGGATAATCTTTCTTGTTCTTTCTGTTCACACACACACACACACACACACACACACACACACACACACACACACACACACAGCTTTAAGAGGTTAGGTTAGCGTTTTCCTCCAGATGAATTAGCCACGGGGTCTTTGCTTATGTAATATTTATAAAAGCCGTGTTGCACAAAACACTAAAGGCCGAGGCGCTCGGCTCCTAAAAGCTGCTTTCTCTCTTTTATTTCTGGACTTTTCCGTCACTCGTCTCTCGTACAGACAGCAGCATCGCTACACTTACACCGAGTGACCTGATTCAGTCCTGAACTAAAACCACCAATCTTCATCTCCATTCTCCTACTGATGCTCCGAGAAGAGGGGAGAGAGAGAGAGGGAGAGAGAGAGAGAGAGAGAGAGAGCAAAAGATAGAGGAAGATAAAGGAGAGAGGATGAACGAGAGACAGACAGAGAGAGAGACAAACAGCGAGTGATTCGAAAAAGAGAGATGAAGATGGAGAGGGAGAGAAGAAGAGGAATAGAGAGCAACAACAGACACAGAAAGGCAGAGAGAGAGAGAGAGAGAGAGAGAGATAACCATCAACAGCTTGTCCCTGTGTTCCTGTGTTACCATTAATGTATATGATGTTACATCTAGTTATTAATTTTTGCTTCATATTTATCTTCTGCATCTGTTTATTCATTTATTTTTATATTTATTTTTATGTTTTGTTCAATTTCTACTTCTCTTGGTCTTTGGCAATACAAAAAATACTTTGTCATGCCAATAAAGCACACATTGAATTGAACTGAATGGAAATTGGGAGAAATAAAGAAGGAGGGACAGGCAGGGAGGAAAAAGATACAAAGGGAGAGACAGACAGAGAGAGAATATTTGTCATGCCAATAAAGCAACCTTTTGACTTTGACTTGAGAGAGAAGAGAGCAAGAGACAGAGACAGACAGATACAGAGAGACAGACAGACAGTCAGAGAGAAAGATGAACAGAAAGAGAGGAGACGGACAGACAGACAGAAAGATATAGAGAGACAGACAGAGAAGGGCAGAAGGACAGACAGACAGAAAAATATATATAGAGAGAGAGACAGAGAGAAACGGAGAGAAAGTGGGGGAAGAGACAGACGGAGAGAGACAGACAGAGAGAGACAGACGGAGAGAGACAGACAGAGAGAGACAGACGGTGAGAGACAGACAGTGAGAGACAGAAGCAGAGAGTTGGACAGTGAGAGACAGACGGAGAGAGACAGACAGTGTTACAGAGAAAGTTATGTTTTTGGGTTTGTCAGACAGAAGGACTCTTTTGTGTAAAGCCACTCTGCTGATAAACCCTGAAGGATGTAGAGAAGGAAGAGAGGTCATCTAGAGGGATTTTAGAGATTGAACGCACACACACAGAGAGAGAGAGAGAGAGAGAGAGAGAGAGAGAGAGAGAAAGCAGCTTTGATGTGGAAGGCAGTCCAAAAGCTTTATCTTTTAAGAAAAGACCCATAACATACCATCTTATCTACACACACACACACACACACACACACACACACACTCTCCTGGCAATAACCTGACATGACGTCTATCCAGCTGTGTTTTTCTTTCCTCATGAAAGCCACTGCAGTTTAATGGGAATTACTCCACAGCGAGGTTAAATCAGGAATCTGAAGGTGTTGATTAATTTCCTGTAACAGCAGCTCTGACAGGAGTTCCGGCTGCAGCGTTAATGATTTGTATATTAATGCGCTCGGTCTAATACCTTATCGTTTCTATAGTAACAGCTCATCCACAGGGACGTGTACGGCGCTCCGCTAATTATAAACGGATTGGAAACGTGTGCAATCGTTGATATGGTGGAGATTTCTGTAACGTTTAGGGAAGGAGTCTCCAGTGTCAGAGGAGAAGTAAAGTGTGTCTCCAAAGTGCACTGCTGCAATAAACAGCACTGTAATGTAACTCTGAACCATTTTGTGGGTTTCTGTATCCCGGTGTGAGTGAGTAACACAATTACAGGGAGGCTTTGTGACCGGCGCTTGGAGCACTCCTGAGCACTCGCTAGCGATTTAACAACCCTAAAAACAACATCAGACTCTGTAAAAGATCACTTCATTGGAGCAGCTCTAGGCGAGGATGGCGTCCTGTCTCACCTGGAAGTCACTTTAGCTAAAAGCGTCTGTAAACAAATGAATCTAAGTGCGAGTAAAACTGTAGGGGGAAAAGAACGTTCCTAAGATAAGACAGTAACAAGATTACTGAGGAATACAAATCCTAAAATCTAATTTTAAATCAGTTTAAGTTTTTTAGGGCCTCATTTAGAGCTGGATACTTAAAGTTTTTGTTTTTTTTAAACTTACATCAAATATTTATGAGAGAGAAAGTCCTCTATATATTTATACTAAAAGGTGAATAACTGGCCCATTCAAATTAATCAAATGAATCAAATATCCTGTGTGTGTGTGTGTGTGTGTGTGTGTGTGTATATATATATATTCTTAATTATTGCCCTGATGGGCATTTTCAATGCTTGTGCTATTTTCTTATAGCCACTTCCCATTTTGTGAAGCTCAACAACCTTTTGCTGCACATCACAGCTATATTCCTTGGTCTTACCCATTGTTATGAATGACTAAGGGAATTTGGCCTATGTGTTACCTCATATTTATACCCCTGTGAAACAGGAACAATTTCCTGTTCCTAGTCACCTGCGTGTACTAAAAAATGTTAAAATATCAATGGGATTATACTTCAAATATATTTATCTCATATGAATTCTTACGGGTGCCAATAATTCTTGCACACCTATATTTAACAAAGTTTTTTTAATTTTTTTTTTTATAAACCTGTGTTGTGTTTGCATTTGTTTGATATCCATGAGAGCAGAGTATTTTTGTGAATTCTTTTAACAAAAGATCAAAAGGTTAAACAATAAGGACAATATTTCACAGCCTTCTTTGCTCATATTTACAGAGGGTGCCAATATTAATGGAGGGCTCTGTACGTATATATTGTACACAGGAAGCCAAAATAATAATAAAGCAGCTTAGACTAGCACAATGATATTCATATGAGAAGAGGACAAACAACACATAGCCTCATGTACAGTGTACACAATATACGGAGGCCGGTTGTCATGAACAGGGACACGGGATTGGTTCCGTTGGTCGATGTAGTGAATTGGACCGACACTGACATCGTCATTCTTTGATTAAGCCATTTTGAGTTTGAGACTGAATAAATAATCAGTGGTACCGACGTTCTGGTTCATTTGGATAATCTGACCAAGCAGTCATCTCTTATGGTTACAGCTCACTCGAAGTAGGCGGAGCTCAGAATTTTATCGCGAGAATCGATACGCCATCCTCAAGAAAATGAATATTGCTCTTTGCTTGAGAGTTCAGAATCGCTCGTAACTCAGAAACCTCTGAAGTGTGTACTGTTGGTGCAGATCAGCAAACACTGCTAACAAGAAAATTCAAGCAAACCACTTGGTTTCTATTGGCTCACAAGATGGAGGCTCAGTCTGAGTCCTTTCCCCTTCAGTGATTTCCTGTTCCTTTGTTTCTTTGTTTTGTTTTTGCCTGTAGCTCGTTCATTTTCGCTGAAACTCTGCCATGAAGTGAGAAATGTCCTCGTAGACGACCCCGTTTCCATGGCTACCCTGCAGGTTTTTTTTGTTTTTGTTTTTTTTTGGATTGGTTGTTTCCCCGCACAGGTTGATAAGTGTATTTTAAAGGAATTATTTTAACATTGTATTATGCAGTAACACAAACGATGACTACGCCCCATGGAAAGGTGTCCATTATTGTCAGAACATGCAAATTTATACGTAGGTACTCTGGTGTTGCAGTGTCTTGGTTTCTGCTCGTTGATCCACGTTCAGTCCATTTTCGTGTTTCCTTCCTTTCAAATGCCATTTTTAAAGCGACCTCATTTCAGCTGGACTCCACCGACAGTCCTCCGTCATTCGCGTGTCGTTTGAGCGCCGAATCAGAATTAACAGGAGAATGGGGTTTGTGAGCGTTTAGACGCGAGTCCAACGACCGGTTACCGGATGTGTTTCGGATTTAGAACCACATTTGAATCTGATGTGAGCCGTTTACATCTACGCAACAATATCCAGCCAAACTGCTTGGCAGCCACCGTGTCATTTGTTATGTCTGTGCGAGTGTGTGTAAATGTGTGTAGTGTAAACAAGTGAGTGTGTTACATATTTAATTCACAGCAGCGTTTGGGTTTGTACCTCTCTCTCTCTCTCTCTCTCTCTCTCTCTCTCTCTCTCTTAACAGATGGGATAAAAGCAGCTTCACCAGGGCAGCAAACTGCCTTTCTGCTTAACTCTGTAGTTTGCTCTCTTTCATGATCTTCTGCCCACTCTCTCTTTCTCTCTCTCTCTATCTCTCACTCACACACATATCTATGTGCAACACCAGTCTCTCCTCCGGGAGTGAAAATCTGAACATGCGGGCAGAGACCTGCTTCACTGTTTTTTTGGTTTTTTTATTGGTTTTTTTGTGTGTGTGTGTGTGTGTGTGTGTATGTGTGTGTGTGTGTGTGTTCTCTCCGCTGTGAATTTGGCTCCCATATGGCAGCGGCAAACACACTAAAGAAGGGTCTTTGCTCTTCTATTTTTCATAATGCGAGAAAGATTTTCCGAGTTTTCCGGATCCTCCAGGAGCCTCGGAGATGGCTGGTGGGAAAACATGCAAATTGAAAAAGACGGGACTGAGGGAAAAAAAGAGAGAGAGAGAGAGAGGGAGAGACAGATGAGACCAACTTTCAGCTGTTTAAACCAAATTCTTGTGCAGCCTCCCATCAAAATTTCACAATGTGACTTATAAAATGTGGATGACTGGCTTTAGTTGCTCCATGGTGGGAAGCACAATGACTCATGAGCGGCCAGAATTTCAACACACACACACACACACACACACACACACACACACACACACACACACACACACACGCGCGGTTGCGTAACTGTGTTAACTGAATGCTCGGATATTAAGAGCAGCCAGTAAAACATCCATCATTTCATTTTTAATATCGGGGAAGTTAAAGGCAGGACTGTTCGCTTTTTTCCGAGCGCTGGAACACTGTAATTACTAAATTAGGTTAAAAGGATGCTCTTATATAGTTTTTTTTCTGCATTTTAATGTTCGCGGTGTCTCTAATGAGACATGATGTGTATAAGATTTCCATATTCTTTGCGAAAAAAAAAGCACATAATCACATCCATAAAAGAAACTTTTTGCATCCCCATTAAACAAGCCCACATTTTAAACCTTTAAAAGTAATGTATGCGGATGAACGTAGTGTTTATTGGGTTTTAAGGCTGAACAAACAACTAAATATGACCTCAGAGCTCAAAGTTGTGCTGCGGCAAATAAACTCGTCGACTTTCTTTTTTTTCTTTTTTGATCGCTAACGTAGGTAACAAACCATGGCTCGTACATGTTCTTAGTTTGTCCCTGTAACAACATCAGGCTAAAAGTGAACAGCGGGTCCTGCAGGAAATTGCTGACGGTGCGAGGAATTAGTTGATGATACGACAGTCTTTCATCCAGTTGTGATGCTTGTCTTCGTTTTGTTGTTTGTTACATTGTTACATTCCAACTGTGTTACACTGTATTTGGTGAATTAACTTTCTTAATGTTACGTTACATGATGATACGTTACATGATGATACGTTAGCGTAGATGTTACGCTACGTTTCAATACAACACATTGTTCCACTGCATTATGTTTTGTTACGTTATGGTTCGTTATGTTGAGCACGTAACGTTCTTGATTATACTCTTAGGTTCGAAACTATTGTTTTCCTGTTATCATTCCATTATGTTAAATTATGTTGCGTTAAATTCTTTTAAGTTACGCTGTGGTCTTCACAATATGTTATTTTACATTGTGTTACTCTACATTACGTTACATTACACTGCGTTCCATTCCATTATGTTACATGCTGCGTTACGTTGTGTTATGTTACATTGTGGTATGTTACTTTACTTTAGGTTACATTGTTATATTACCTTGTGTTGTGTTACGCTTCGTAATGTTATGTTACGTTATGTTAAATAGTTTTTTTTCCACAAGTGTATTTATAGCCAAAATATAAATTCCAGCACGACATACTGTAGTTACATCAAACTGTCATACAGTGGCGCTGGACTTGTTCCCTGCTGGTTTACCTTCTGCACGCCCCCTAATGGCCATTCAGCCAGTGGAAAGGAGACCAACTCATGTTATAAACAGATTCAGTGTTTTCCCCATAAGTCTGTTATCAGATTAACCAGGACACTTTTGGCACTCGGTGTATGAAATGCTGTGATTCCGTGTTGAAGTGCTTAGCGAGGTGTGAGGGGTGAAAGGGGAGGCGTGACAACTTCCTGCTGTGTAAACAATTCACACTCTCCATAAAGACGGCGGAGCACAGATCAAATGGACAGCACAACTGCTCAACTACAGCGTTCTTGATACAAAAAAAAAAACTTCTTTAATGAAGAAACAAAATGCATAGTTCAATATTTAGACCCAGACATCATCTTTGTTGATTTGTAGTAATTAGTTCTAGAGTTTAGTGAAGTGCTGCAAATTTATCTCGGTTTAATAAACGCTGTATGAATCCTAATACTTCTTCTTTGATTGACCAAATTTGTTCAATTATAGAGACTTTGAGCTTTCAAATGATCCCTCGTGCATATAATAAAAGGCTAATATCTACTGGCGCTCGTTTGCACATGCACTCGTTAGTCTGGAGCTATCAGTAGGTTGTCGATCAGTGTGAACAGGCGAATCAGAATGGTGTCGTTCGATGTGTATGCCATATGGATGGACATTTGGAGGCCTTCGAAGGCGGTTGTAGCTGATAACACCAAGTCACGCAACAACTTCCACAACAACAGAGGGCCTCCTCCTCTGAGCTCACACTTCCTGTTCCTCAGTCCCTTCCAGTTTTCAACTATTTGAGGACTCTTTCAAACACTAGCTGACTGCGAGGTCTTGCCAGTTCTTTCATTGAGTAAGCTCTTAGCCGTTGTTTCCTGCCATCGATTTCTGTGCATGACCCTTGCTCTGTTTTGTCGCCGCTCTTTGGGATTCGCCCTTGGTTTGATGGTTATCTGGATTTTCTGTGCCATGGCTTCTGGACTTTTTGAGAAACTCCAGCACGTGGAGTCTAAAGTTTCTGTCATCACACAGTCATTTATTGAGCGTGTCTTTTGAGAACATCTTAGCAGTTGCTGGTTTGTTTGTTTTGATACACCGTGAGAACATTGTGAAAAACACACGTCTTGTGTCGGCCCGAGTGGCTAAAAAGATCTTAAACGAGGATGGCTCCTCGTTTGCAGGTATTCCTCCATGATGACATGCCGTGCATCAAAAAAACGGGCTGTTCTTTACCGATTTGAGTGTTGGTGCTACATAAATATAATCAGAAAACAGCAAACGGATGAAACTAACGGAGTGCCTACCATTTTGCAAACCTGCATGCATGAATGAGACGTAAGGATTTGCACAATCAATCCACGGTTCAGACAAACACTTGTGATTATGAGCCCCCAAACAAGTCCTGAAGCAGTCCTGGGTGTGGATTTCTTCACTGTCCCTTGATAACTAATCACACACACATACACACACACCTTTAAATAACCTGCATGTTCTCCTGTTTAGTGCAAAATCTCAATCTTACATTCTGCTTGTGATGATTCCTAGCATTCTGTTCTGATTGACATTCGGGTTTTGACTTAGTCCTGTATAGTTTATGAGTTTGCCCTAGGGTAGTGTACTCGGCATCCTGACCCCGCCTGTTTGTCCCTCTCTGGAGAGTCTGCTTCTCTCCCTGGATTGTCTGTTCATCGTTTAATATCTTCCATTTGCACCCAGACCCTGTGCGATCTCTAACCCTAACCCTAACCCTAACCCACATCATTTCCACATGTAGTAAAGTATAGAAAATGTGCCTATTGCACATTACAGCTTGACTATCAAATAGATATCAGGTAAATGTTTTCATAAAAAGAGAGCAAAGCTCTTAAGGAAATATAATGCTACTAACAACTTTAGGATTTACTATTTCTTGAGCATGTCGTAGGAGGTGGAAACAGCACCGACTGCATGATTATATTACAGGGTTCCCCTATTTCTTTCCTACAGCACCTGACTCAGCACAGTTTCGAGGTTTGCCTGCTCAAACGCACCTGATTTCAAGTCATCAGTTAAACATCAAGCGTTAAAGCATACAAATCGCCAAACTGTGTTAAAGTCTCCTGGACTGAAACTGGAAAACTGCTTTTGTATTACTATTGTGACAGTGCTGGCTAAAGGGGTCTGATCAGTATGTTTCAGGAAGTTTTTCCAATGCTAAATGGCATAATTCTTTTAAAAACGATTTATATGACATATCTAAACAGAATTCTAAGCATATGAAAATACTTTTCCATTTTGCGACAATTTTAGGACACCCACCTAAATTGTTTTGGTAATAAAACCTAATTCTGCCCTTTAAAGTAAACAACATCCATTGCATCAAGGGTGAGTGTGGAGGCGATGATGCTACATGCTCTCCCCAGCCCACTTGGTGAAAGCCCACTCAGAAAAAGCTAGTAAAGTGTTATACAAGTTTTAAAACCCAAAAGAATACAACTGTTTAAAGGACTTTTTTTGACACAAGAGTTTTAATTCACTTCCTGTCATAAAATAAAGTTGGCTTTCTGCACTGACTTTCTGGAAGGATGACTTGAATCAATTTTTTCCAAATAAAAAGTAAAGTACCCATTTTTTATGGCCATATTCATTCATTGGCCCCTTTATCAAGTACCTTTATGCCATATGAGCACTTTATAGGTGTAGAGTTCTTGACTGGGCACATCTCTTGCTATGAATTTGTATCAGTGATGCTCTTTCCTGACAATTAAAGGAAAGGGACCACCATAAATAGCTAGATGATTAACAAAGAATTTACATGGAACATATATAAACTGTACACATCCAAGGTGGACCAACAAGGTAGGTGCTGCTCCTGATACGCTTGTACCATGTCAGAGTCTCTGCTGTGTTGAGAATGGTCCACCAGTCAGTGTCAGTGTCAAGTTGGTCATCAAGGTAGAGGGTAATATTATAAATATATATATTTTTTTTAAAAAACAAAAAAAAACACTGTAACATGTCTTTCCAGCACGTATTCTCTGGAGTTTTATACCTTCTCAAGCTTGACCAGTTTGTCTCTGTGACCAACAGTGATTGAGGAACTGTAATGGGGGGAGAACTAATTTTTTTCTAGACACCCAAGCCCCCCACTGAAGAATCTTGGGGAAGAGTTGTTGCCATGCTGGGTGATGAACTGATGGATATGAACCAGGAACCCGATACAATTGACAAGCTTTGGGATGGAAGTGGTAGGACCCACATGTTAACATAAGGGTGTAAGCTTCAGGAGTAGGGTGTGCTGGACTTCTGTTGTAGGATCTGAGAGGGTGATATGTTACTATGGCTCATAGTGCAGTAGGCAAGTAGGCCAGTATAGCTGCAGGTTGTAAGGGGTAAGGTTGATCAAGGGATGGGATGAATGGGGATGGGAGTTTGGTTGAACAGGGAAGTATGAGTCTTGGGATGAGTGAAGAGGGATAGGATGTGTGAGGTTTGGGATTGGGAGGGTGTCTATGATCCTTTAGAGAGTGTCTCTGATCCTTCAGAGAGACAGACTGTCTGAAATCTTTCTGAGGGATAGAGCATCTACGATCCTTTACAGGGATAGAGCATCTGCGATCCTTTAAAGGGATAGAGCATCTGAGATCCTTTACAGGGATAGAGCATCTGCGATCCTTTACAGGGATAGAGCATCTGAGATCCTTTAAAGGGATAGAGCTCTGCAATCTTTCAGAATGATGGAGCATCTGAGATCCTTTAGAGAGATAGAGTGTCTGAGATCCTTTACAGAGATAGCGTGTCTGCAATCCTTCAGAGGGATAGAGCATCGGAATGTCTGAAACCCGTCAGAAAAAGTATTTGTGATCCTGCATAGAGAGGGACTGCAGTACTTAAGAGACAGGATGGGCTGCAAGTATTGAGAGATGGGATGGGTTGAGTATTGAGTGATGGAATTACTTGCAAACACTGAGAGACACAAGCTTTGCAAACAATCCTATTGGGCATGGATGCTAGAGAAACATAGGTAAAAGGGAAAAGGTGGGATGATGCTATTAGGAATGTTCATTGAAGTATAGAGCCTGATTTGCTGTGGCCTTGCTGGGGTGGCTCATAGCTTGCATCAAAGTTTTGCAGTGCATGCAGTGTTTTAGTTAGAACTTCATTTAAAGTCAGTGAGCTTAATACGGTAGTCGGCACCTCCAAAATTAAAACCTGCTGATGTGGTTGTGTGTTTCTTACATCTCATGGTGGGCATGTCAGTCAACCTATGTCAGGTCACTGTTCCATGCTGATAAATACCTATTATTTTTACCTCTTGCAGTTCCCACGTAGAGTGAAAAATGTCAGTGCATTTAGAAGAACCAAGTGGGACTCCATTGCTCTTCAAACTTCTATGTTGTCAAGACAGAAATGTAAGACTGCAGTGTTTCGTGAGCTTCTTTGCTGCACCAGAGCAACACGTACTGCAGAGCATCACATTCTGCGCAAGTATATCGAACTGAGAAAACAGTGAGTGCCAATGGATCGAAAGCTCTTCATCTAAGGCATCGATATCAATTTTACGAGATAAGCAGGAAAACATTTAGCACTCATGGAAGCATTTGGTGTAGGGGGCACTAAGCTCTGTTACGTGGAAGGAGAGCAATGGTAATCCATAGAACGTTAATTAGGAAGGTAGTGGACTTTTAGACGTGGTCTTTCTCTCACGCTTCAGTTATTTCATAACTCTATTTTATTTCATAGACTCAGATTTACTTAACTGACTCACTCATGATTGCAGAAAGTAGTTAGAGCTTGGTCATGGATCTCAGGACATGAAGTAACTGATATATTATTTTTCTTTTCTAGTGCAATTATACAAGTGTAAGATCCCGTTTAGCTGATGTATGAGTGTATGAGTAACATCCAGCTAGGACATATTAAGTATGGAAATGCAGCTAATTACACACCCGAATGTAAAATAGTAGAAATCTAAACGAGTCGATGCAAACGTAAACAATTAAGGTAAGAGCTTGGGGCAACTTTTGTGGTACTGTTTTTATTACTATGTACCTGTTGTTGGCTATAACAGACTTTTAAAATGCATTCAAAGCTATTTCATTAAAGTAACGTCAATATCCGGTGACTTGAAATGAAATGAATAAATACGTCTACAACAAAAATAAGCATTTTAACTGTGTTATTCTTTCTGTAATGGTATGTATCATTCAAACCAGACAGAATAAACAGTTTAACTACTCAGCAGGCTGATCACATATCTGTCTCACCACTCATTTGACTAGTACATGTAATGCCTTAGGACGTTTGATGTAATTACACTGAAGGCAAGTTAAAGTAAAGTGAAACCGAACAGGTACACTGTGGTAATTATATTGTATTTCCAAACTTTTTGTCGCTGATCACATCAAGAAGGACCGTGGGGTATTTTGTGTTTTGTTCCTTTGATTGATATATGTGTAATGCCTTAGGATTTATTTTTTAGATACTTTTATGTATAATAGACGTACTTAACATTGTGGCTGGTATAATACGGGTACCACTTTATAGAAAAGGTGTATATAACATAACATCTTACAATATGTATCAAAGAAACATGCAGGTTAACATTCAACTGACTAACGCAATAATTAAACAAGGGGAAGCTATATATAGCAGAGCTGTCAATTTCCTTTAAAAGTTGTATTCAACTGAACTGTCAGTTACATAAACGTTTCATATTTGAATGAATTGGTCATTTTATTATAGTTTCAGTTTATTTTGATTTTTAGGACACTCGCATGTAACTGTTTACTTCCTTTTGTGCCTTTAATATATATCTTTCACCTGGAAATGTGAATATAGTGTACCTTTAAAGGAAAATAATTCACTTTATTGTCTTATAACATTTTTATTTGTAATGTACTATGCTTTATAATGAACTGAGTTAAGACACTTTATACAGTATGTATAATAGTGATAATGTTTACTTTATATGTTTGGAAATATATTTTTAAATGAATGTTTATGAGTTTTAAAGTAGTTTTTTTTTTTTTTTCAAGGAAAAACAGTGTAATGAGCCTTTTGGTGGATGATCATTATCCACTTTATCAAATAAACCTCTTAGAATCCCCTGAGTAAAACGCTAAATGTTTGCTAGAAATGGACACAGATCATCAAATTGGGTTGCATCAAATTTGCATATTATTTGTTAAAATCATTACACCTCGAGTACAAGTCAAAACAAACTCTGGTATGTGAGGAAAGATTTTCTGAATCCTTGATGACGTACTAAATTATTTACAAATGGAAATTATGGGAATATTTTTCAATTGGACTTAAATTGCTCTTTAAACCCTGTTTAAAAAGTCTTTCTAGGGATGTTTTTTTTATCAACACCAGGACATCACAGCATTAACACTACAACTACTGATATTTCCTTATCACAGTATATCGGCATACAGTTATATATCATCACACCTATAAAGCGATATAATTGGTGATTTCTAAAAACAAACTATGTTCAAAAACACGTGAAAAATAAATATCCTCATGACAGCCCTGCAACCGAGCCCATAACTTTGTTCCTTAAATAAAAAGTGTCATATGTTACATTAACATAAATACATGAAACCATTCATTGTGACAAATGTGCAATAGTCAGGCATTGGAGATGCCAATGTTGCCAACTTATTGACTAGTTAGACTACTCATTGATCACCATTGTTCCCAACAACCAATCACTGATAACCCTTGTTCCCGACGATCACTAGTCACCATTGTTCCCGATGATCAATCACTAATCACCATTGTTCCCAGTGACCAATCACTGATCCCAAAGACTAATCACTGAACACCACTGCTCTCAATGACTAATCACTGATCACCATTGTTCCTGAAGATTAATCATTGATCACCATTGTTCCTGAAGACTAATCACTGAACACCATTGTTCCTGAAGACTAATCACTGATCACCATTGTTCCTGAAGACTAATCACTGATCACCACTCTTCCTGAAGACTAATCACTGATCACCATTTTTCAGGATGACCAATCACTGATCACCATTGTTCCTGAAGATTAATCATTGATCACCATTGTTCCTGAAGACTAATCCCTGATCACCATTGTTCAGGATGACCAATCACTGATCACCATTGTTCCTGAAGACTAATCACTGAACACCATTGTTCAGGACGACTAATCACTGATCACCATTGTTCCTGAAGATTAATCATTGATCACCATTGTTCCTAAAGACTAATCACTGATCACCATTGTTCCTGAAGACTAATCACTGATCACCATTGTTCCTGAAGACTAATCACTGATCACCATTGTTCAGGACGACTAATCATCGATCACCATTGTTCAGGACGACCAATCACTGATCACCATTGTTCCTGAAGACTAATCACTGAACACCATTGTTCAGGACGACTAATCACTGATCACCATTGTTCCTGAAGATTAATCATTGATCACCATTGTTCCTAAAGACTAATCACTGATCACCATTGTTCCTGAAGACTAATCACTGATCAACATTGTTCAGGATGACAAATCACTGATCACCATTGTTCCTGAAGACTAATCACTGATCACCATTGTTCCTGAAGACTAATCACTGATCACCATTGTTCAGGACAACTAATCATCGATCACCATTGTTCAGGACGACCAATCACTGATCACCATTGTTCCTGAAGACTAATCACTGTTCACCATTGTTCAGGACGACCAATCACTGATCACCATTGTTCCTGAAGACTAATCCCTGATCACCATTCTTCAGGACAACCAATCACTGATCACCATTGTTGCCGTGAACTAATCATTGCTCACCATTGTTTGTCCACTTGTTTGTTCTTCATTTTATATTCTGTTCTTGGTGATAGTTACAGTAAAAAAGCAAGTAATTCCCTCACTAACCGTTTCATTAATGTCTATTTCCCAGCTCCTCTCTACCACTACTCCATTTTATGTGTTCTTTATAGAAATTCTATAAATATGTATTATGTCCTTGACCAAAGACGACTTCTTTCTATAATAAATAATTTATAATCTATTACTTTCTGTTATGATAAAACGCGGTTCTATTTTGTGTCTTCAGAAAATCTTCCTTCCCGATGTATCACGTTATGATATGCAAAAGATGACTATTCCACGAATATGCAAATTACTCCATGATGTCATCTGCATCAGGGACTTCCCCCTGAAAGGAGTCAGCAACACTGGTAGTTGCCTTGAGAACACAGAAATTCCGTTACGTAATATTCAAGTTATTTGAATTTCAAAAGCAAAAAATAGACTTTTACTCCTGTGAATTGGAGAACCCAGCAGCGAACATCTGCACGTTCACCAACAAACACTTCAAATGAGCTTCTGTAGGCAGAGGATTATGTGTACTTGGGCTTTGTGTAAAAAGTGGTTTAGCTGCGAAATGAAAGGAGGGAGTGTTCGGTCGCAGGGGGAGCGTTGTCGAATGTTTTGAGTTGCACTGATGTGTCTTGGAGCACCTCTTAGTTTGATTATGATTCTCGTGACTCCGCTAAAGCGAGGCCCTAACGCGCCTGAGCCGTGATGGAGGACATCGTTTCAGGCAAATGAGGGAATAAATAAATCAGGCCCCCATGAATTATGAACGCCTTCACATATACATCCAGTATAGCAAACATCGCTCCTCTAATTACAATCAGAGGAAAAAAAATATCACACCCTACGAGGCGTAGGGGATCGGTTTGTCGTTGCACGAAAATGAATTTACAGCTAACACATTCAGTGGCGTAAAATGAAAATGGCAAAGCCGACATCACGCCATTAAAAAAGCTCACTACAAAGTCGTTATGAGTTCTGAGCACACTGAGGCTATTTCATCAGCATTTAAGAGAAGCAAATCGGGTAAAATGGCCGCATTAGTGTTCGTTTGAAGTCAGTTAAGTTTAAGCTGCTGATGAAACCGAGTGACATGGCAACTGCCAAGACGCCAATGTACTTATGGGAGTATATTATGTGGCTCTATGTCACGTTACTGATAGAATATGAATGTTATAGAGCAGGGGTATTCAGCTAACCTTTGTGAAGATCCAGCTACGTAAAATTCCTTGCTTAATCATCCAGATAAGCAGCTAGCACAACTGAATTACAACAACGGTCACATTTTTAATGCTTAGCCATTAGTGGTTAGTTTATAATAAAATAAAAGTCATATACATTTTGGTGGTGATGTTTTATTTCATAGTAGTGTTTCATGTTACAGTAACATGGAGGCGTCAGAAAAACAGTAACATGGAGGCGTCAGAAAACCGAAAGTAAACAGAAAATAAGGCTCGACAAGACTTGGAAACAATATGGAAGAAATGAACACAGAACAGGTGAACACAATAAGGTAACAAACCAATGACATGACAGGGAGCGGAGACATGACCAAAATTAAAACGAAGGTGAAACATAAACAAAAGCACATGGAGAACTGGGAACAATAGCAAGCAGCGCTCGCTACCGAGACTCGCACTGAAATAGGGAGGGGGATACATGAGAGTAATTTACATACAAATGTATGTGATTGGACAGGGGATCTGCTACAGGATAAGGTTTAAAAAAACTGGAGTTGGTGAACTATGGTCAGATTTTTTCTTTTTCATACGTTGATCCGTTCTGCTACAGTATTTTTTTATACAATATACTATACGGCAGTTGATGACCCATGCTATAGCAGGTATTACAGACAGTGATAATTGAAGTGTAGATTTAAGACTGTATTCGGTTTATAACGAGGAATTTCCAACACTAACAGAATTATCACTGGCAATCTTGGTTCAACTTTTCTCTGACATGTCTGCCTCTAAGGCTGTCGAGCTTTTACACAGGTATTCCATCATATACACACACACACACACACACACACAGAGCAACTGAATTTCCTGCAACAACTTGTTGCCAAAGCCGACTTGCAACAAACAGACGAAAGAACGGGAAGCTGACAGGCAGCAGGACGTAGGACTGGCAACCTGACACAGTGTTTGGCACAGATGGCATCACCAATGCTGGGTATCTGTCAGAGATCTGAAACAGTGTCTAGTTAAATGTCACAGAGTTGCAGGGCTAAAACATGGCTAAAAAAAATATCCAGTATTCACATTCTCTCTTTACTTGCCAGTGTAAATATCTGACTTGTGTCAGCTATGATAAAATAGTTGATATTATAAGCCAGGATAAACTAGGCCAGACAAACACTGGGGTAGCTGGCACCACCCCCAAAACCGCCGGCCAGGAAGAAACACCTGTTCCTGAGTTTTATGGATCAGTTTTTCAGCCTCAATTTTTTAGTCTCAATTTCTACAAGATCCACCACAAAAAGTCACCTTTGTGCATAAAACATTGAAATGGACTCTGTTCTTGGCAGTGGAGTTGTTTAAAAAAAAATTCACAGCACATGAACATCTCAGGTGACCCTACGTGGGGTCAGTTGCCATTAGTGGCCTTTGCACTAGTCAGGACTACCCAAAAATCTAGACTTTAGCTGCCAGATAGAAAGATGAGAAGATTTCACAGCCAATGAGATATGGAATAACTTACCTTCTCAGCCATGGTCATGGCTGCTCCTCCATGGACGCCCAGGATGGGCATGGCAGTCTGGGAAGAGACAAAGTCCAGCATCTGGGCGATAGCTTCCTGGTCGGTTCCGTCGCCGTACACGAGGCCATGCAATCGCTGGCGTGCCATGAGCTGGCACAGGTGGGTGAGCATGCTGCCTGGGTCTGTGTGGTTCACCTGCACAGCGAGAACACTGATGTCCAGTGGTGCTCCGATGCCCGTTGCTGGGCGCAATGCCCGTTCAGGGACACCACGAGTCTCTCCCAAGATCACCGCCACGCTTAGAGAGGGTGTGCTCTCAGCTGCCTGAGACCAGCCCAGTAGAGCCCAGGCCATCAGTGCCAGGCGTACTGCGACTCCCATGATTCTCGGCTTCAGCCCCTGTCAAGAGATTGGATTTGATTAGATTAGATTAAACTTTATCGTCACTGTGAAAAGTACAATACAGAGCCAATGAAATGCAGCAAGAACAGAGAAAATTACACTCAAGCGCTGGCTGGCTGGCTGGATGGATGGATGGGTGAATGGATGAAGGGATAGATAGGTGGATGGATGGAGGGATGGATAGGTGGATGGATGGATGGCTGATTGGCAGGATGGATGGCTGGTTGGATAGATTGAAGGATTGAGGGCTGGATAGGTGGATGGTTGGCTGGATGGGTGGATGGATATATGCATTTTGAATGTGACATTAAAAGTTTATTGCCGTTTATTACAGTGGTGTAAACCAAGTGTTAATATGTTATGGATGGATGGATGGATGGATGGATGGAAGGTGGACGAATGGCATTGATGGCTGGCTGGCAGGAAGGATGGATGTCTGGCTGGTTGGCTGACCTGATAGATGGATGGATGGAGGGATAGATGGATGGACAGATAAATTGTTTCAGTTACTTTATTAAAGAGATAAAACAGCGCATCAACAAAAAAGTTTAAAGTGTCTAAAAGCTTCTACTGATGTGCGATGCACTCTTCTCATCCTATCCATCACACAAAGCTGCTAGTTTTTAATTAGCCTAAACTGTTTAATGGGATAGCGGTTCACTTTCCACTAATTAACTAAGATGATTGAGTTACCTCAGGGCAGTCTGAGTGTATTTAAATGGCCTACTTAACTGACAAGTGTCATAAATAGTTTATAGCGGGATATGGCTAAATTTGTTGCCTCACAGATTCCATATGTCTTGCGTAGCTGTGTACTGAAGTGCAGTAATTATTCGTGGCACCACGCACATAAGGGAAATGCATCATTACTTGATGACTGAGGAAAAGCTTACATAGGGTTAAGTATAGATGTGCTGCCAGCAAAATAAGCCAACTGATGTACAGCTCACGAGAGACTTAAAAATAGTGATTAGATTTGAAAAAGCAGTAAATTATAGAGTGTAAATTAGCAGAAAAGTAATTAGAAATCCACTGAAGTAAAACTATAGATATCTCAAAAGGCACGACCTAGAAATACTTAGATATAATACTTAGAATTCCATTCATTTTATTCAATTTATTTCAATTTAATAATTAAGAAAAATAGTCCAAGCTTCGCAAATAAGAAGATGTGGATGTCATTTATGCCTCGTCATCCCGGATCTGACAGTAGGCAACGTCTCTGAGGGTTCTTCTCCTATCCAATTCATCCAGATGTAATGAATCATCTTGCTCGTGTTTGTGTTCACAGAAATCATCATCCAAAGTTTTAGACACTTTAAACCCAATTCAGTGTCCAGTCGTGCTGCGGCAAGGGAAAAAAAATCAGAAAGGAAGCTGGAAGATTTCACAGAGGACTACAATATTCAACCATGATTGCAAATTCTTTGTCATCTCGGTGTAAGAGTCAGTCATTTAAGTATGTGTGAACTTTATATAACTATAGACTGCTCCAGGGACTGGCATTACAGGCACTAGAAATAGAGCTAATATCTGAATTGTTGAATAATTGAACCTCTTGGTTAATACGTGAGTGAATCTATCACTTGTATGTTCACAATCTGGTTCAGGCTGAGATTTCCAGTCTTGAATGTCGTGGTAGTGTCCAGATTTTAAAAATTCCCATTTACTATAACTTTTAAAGAAGATTATACAATAAAAAATAAATTTAAAAAAACACACACACACCATGTTAATCTGTATCTGTCGTCTGGTTGTTAAACTTAACTTAAACTTGTTTAAGCTTAAACATGAAATCTGTTTGTCCCACACACCCAAGCTACACCAAAGTTGATTGTTTTCCAACAACACCGTGTCCCACAATGATTTATTTCTCTTACATCATAGAAATTTGCCAAAAATTACTATTCTTTGTATTCATTAAAGAATGCCACATCATAGTTTTTTTTTTATCCATTTATAATTACACTTAATGTCAGGGAAACAAGTTCCTGTTGTCACTTACGTTATAGCAGCGATAAACAGTCGTTCCCTCACCAGCCTCTCTTTATTCTCTCTCTTGAACTTAAAAGACAAAAAAAAAAAAAAACGCAGCTTGTCATTTTTTGTTACCAAGAAACCGCAAAGTATAAACTCCTCTGTCCTGAAAATGTCGGAAAACTTAATGACTGTTACAAAGCGCTGATACTGGAGACTCCTTCCACAAAAGTTAAATATACATCTCTGTACAGAAAACTGTACCGTATCAACGGTTATACATTTTTATAATCAGTTTATTAGTCCCTGTGAATGAGCTGTTACTATAGAAACGATAACATATTAGAGCAAGCGCATTAATAAAAACCTGTGGTTTGAATTATAGCTGGAACTTCTGTCATAGCTGCTGTTCTAGAAAATTAACCCACACCTTCTGACCAATCACATTCAGAGAATTCAGCATCACATGATTTATCACATAACCAATTTTCAAGTCACGTGTACTTTTTACTCACAAATTCCCCGTTTAGTTTGATTTGGGGTTTTGTAACATGAAACCGAACTACTTTATTTTAACTTGATATCTGTATACTAACACCTAAACATGACAGTTGTCACAAATTCCCCCTCGCCCTTGTTTTCCCAGCGTGATGAGCGCTGCTGTCATTTGATTTTGTTTATGTTACTCCTGTGTCCTGTCACTGGCGTGTTCCAGGATTGTGCGCATATGTTCCGTGTTCAGCCTGTAATAAGTTTGTCTATGTATAAAACCATTTCATTGTCTCTCCATCCTTTCTGTTACATTAAATCTGAGCTTTGTTTTTCCATTGTTTTCCCTTTCCTGAATATGGATTATCCCTGTTTAATGTTGCCCGCCTGTTTCTTGACCTATACTAAAGACACTGCTAATGATTTTCATTAAATACGTTCACTGATTTGGCTGAATTCAGTTTAGACACTGAGTTCAAGGTTAAGAGCCTTGCTGAAGGCCAAACAGTGGCACTCCTGGTACTTTTCTTTTTTACACTAACTGCTGAGCTGTCAATGACCTTAGTCGGGTACATATCCCTTCATGACACTAATGACTTATCAGGATGCGCACCAGCAGCACCAATAATTATCTACGAGCTCGCTGTGAGCTGAATCCTAAACAAGGGCGTATGATTCTCGCCCTGAATACTTTCTATACAATTCCACAACTTAGTGTGTCTCAAACTGGTGAGTGATCAATTAGGCCCTACTTCTTACCTACTGGCAAACAGCTTAGACATGTTAACAATAAAAACACTTCAGGAGTTTGCTCGTTAATGCCAATCAGAGTAATTACTTAATTGGTTTCTTCACTGGTTGTTTATGGGGTTTAAAAGGTCTTCATGCCTCACTGGCTGCAGCTGAAATTCAGAGACACACACTTGTGCTCTCCTGCCTCTGGAACTTTCTCATTCAGCTGGCCAAGATAATGTCTGTAATTAAGCATGGATAGAGAGCAACCCGAGCCGCACCTTCAGGCAAGCCTGGAGTTGCTTTTAGCACTTATGGAAACTCTGCATCTCTCTCTCCTTTCATTCTGTGTGTGTGTGTGTGTGTGTGTGTTGTTTGAAAGGAAGCTTCTGAGCATCTCTGAATCCACAAATTAGGGTAATTGCCTAAAATGTATGAGTCTAGTTCACAGCAAGCAGTTAAGCTAAACCCTGTTTTGTGTTTACCCCCAACACCCGCAGGCTGGTTTCCTGATTGCAGAAACACCAGTCCTTCATATTCGAACATGCCTGTCTCTGTCTCTCATTTCTCTCACTCACACACACACACACACACACACACACACACACACACACACACACACACAGGTATTTTTTCCCCCTGCATTAGAATTTCAGCAATGCAGCAGAGAGCTGCCTCCGTGCCAACGTGAGTAAACGTGTGTGTGAGCGTTCACGTGGGAGAGATTCAGAGCTCGACTCTTAGCGTACCTTGCAGTTCCTGTGACCTTTCATGGAGTCTTTGTTTCATAATTCAGAACCAGAATCTCTAACTGCCAGCAGAGAATTTGATAAATATCTCCACTGAGATGAGCAGATTTACTGACCCTACGTTCACATATTGTTTTTAGTAGTCCATTTGGTTAAGTCGGCTTTATAACTGTGTACGATTCTCAACCCGATTTTGCTGTCGCAGAGAAGAATCATACATTCTTTGGCTGTGAGTTTTCGTGAGATTGGCAGTGTCAGAAGGTTTACGCCGATACGACACTTGTCTAAAATCCACCATTTGTTAGGACCGTATAGGATGACGCCAAACTCACAGGACAGCTACAAATACGGTAATGGTGATCGATGGTGAATCATGCAGTCTGAAATCGGCGTACAATGTAAACTAGTCTACGCCGTGTGCAGTACAAGGGGACCAAGGTATAACAGTGAGCAGCAATGTCATTGAACCTTGGTGGTTTCCCCTTTAAACCTTTGCACATCATCTTATTGGCTTGTTCCCTGGCTTTTTTGCTAGCTTACATTTACATGTATCTGTTTGCCAAGCACTTTCACCAGAGCAACACCAGAACAATGGAAGGATAAGGATGGGAACACTAAGAACACTTTTTGTAACATTTGTCTGCAGCTGTCAATAAAATATCTGCTCAGAGGAGAAACTCTGGTCTCTTTGGCACCAGACTCTGTTAAAAAACAACAACAACCCTGATATACACCACCAACATCCAACCAATGAGGACCCACAGGTCCCTCAATCATGCTGCTTGTCAATTCAAAAAGCTTCTCATCTTACACTAGAATTCATGCGCTCTAGCCTCAGCAGTGGGATTTTGGGGAAGTGGGTTTGGAAGAAGAGAAAAAAAAGGTGATGTATTTGTTTGGATTTGGTAAAATACAGCATAAATCTTTCCAGACGTGTGAACATGCAGTTCATAAAAATGACTGACATGATGGGTTCGGACTACAATCCCAGAGATACTCTGGTAATAATTACATTGCATGCCTCTATGTGGAAAACTAATCCAGTCGGAATAGGGCTTTGACTTGTGCTTATGACTACACCTTTAAACCCAACAACAATTTTCTGGCAGTTGGTGCATTTTTACCAATGAACCAATAAAAGTAGAACTACACATACAGTGGGTATAGAAAACCCACTAACCCCTTTTTGTTTTATCCAGCTGTATTTACTCAGTGCAACTTATAACATCCAAGTGAAAGATATAACACCAACATGTCAGAAAATTAAAAAAAAATAATAAAAAACCAGAATCACTGAGTTGGAAAAAGGATCACCCCCTTGCTTTAATTTGCCTTAATTTTTTAATTACAGCCTTTAGTCTGTTGGGATATGTCTCTACTAACTTTGTACATCTAGACTTTGCAATATTTGCCCACTCTTCTTTGCAGAACTGCTCATGTTCAGTTAAATGTGATGGAGACCGTTTGTGGACTGCAGTCTTCAAGTCATTCCACAGATTTTCAATGGGGTTTAAATCTGGGCTCTGACTAGACCATGCAAGAACATTCACCTTTTTCTCCTTCAACCACTGTGTGGTCAGTTTTACTGTGTGCTTTGGGTCATTGTCATGTTGGAAGGTAAACCTTCTTCCCATTGACAACTTTCTGGCAGAGGGCAGCAGATTTCCCTCAAGAATTTGACGGTATTTTGCCCCATCCATTTTCCTTCTATCCTGACAAGTGCTCCAGTCCCTGCTGCAGAGAAACACCCCCATAACAGGATATCACCACCTCCATGCTTTACTGTAGGAATGGTGTTATTTGGATGGTGAGTTGTATTGGATTTCCGCCAGACATATCACTTAGTGTTGAGGCCAAATAATTCATCTGACTATAACACCTTTTTCCATGTGGCCTCAGAATCTTCAAGGTGCGTTTTGGCAAAGCTCAGTCGTGGGTGGCTTTTTTCTCGCAACCATCCCATACAAACCACATTTGTGGAGAATTTGTGATATTGTTGTCCCATGCACACAATGACCACGCTTTGTCATAAATTCCTGCAACTGCTTCAGAGTTGCTGTAGGCCTCTTGGTAGCCTCTCTGACCAGTTTCCTCCTGGCTCTTTCATCCAGTTTGGAGCGACGTCCTGATCCAGGGAGGGTCTGTGTTGTACCAAATACCTTCCACTTCTTAATAATAGACTTCACTGTGCTTCTAGGCATTGATAAAGCCTTTGAATTTTTTGGTATCTACCTCCTGACTTGTGCCTGTCCACAACTTTATCCCGGAGATCTTTTGACAGTGCCTTGCCACCCATAGTTGATTGTTTGCTTCAGTTGCACTACAAAATGCTCCAGGAAAGCACTTTTCATGCTGAGCTAATCACAATGACCACAGCTGTTTACAAGTCATTTTTAGGAGGGGGTGATCCTTTTTCCAACTCAGTGATTCTGTTTTTTTAATTGTTTAATTTATTTTGACATGTTGGTGTTATATCTTTCATTTGGATGTTATAAGCTGCACTGAGTAAATACAGCTGGATAAAACAAAAAACTGTGTCCGTCTTCATTTTCTCAGCCGCTGTTACATGTTTTTGTGGATTTTGCTCAACATATTCCTATTGGTTCATGACTTTTCAGACACCCTGTAAACAGTTTGTATTAAAATGAGTTTGTATTAAAATTTGTATTAAAATTCAAATCCTCTGGTAATGTTACATAACAGAAACGTGTCCGGAAATCGTATAGTACACTTAAATCGAAGTGGTTATGTTTTGTTTCGTTGTGTGTTACCATTTTGCACAATGACTTAGAGAGAATAGTTGCATATTCTTTCCATTCGTCTGTACATTTTCTGCTTTCATCATTGACTTTTTACAAGTCATGCCATCAGTTTTCTAATCAAACCAGATTGGGCAGCTAAAAGGAAAAAGCTATGAAAGTCTAGGAAAACTCTTCTGACTTTTCTGACCTGACGTCTTTAGCTCTCTCGGTAGCTAGGCTCTGGTGCGATGAGCTGCCTTCTGCTAAATAATTTCTGTAAATGCATGTGATTGGATAAACCCGAAAGAGGAAGTTGAGAAATACTTTGCTGGGTTCTCATCCAGACCCCCTTCCCTTGAAGTAAGCTATTAGAAACCAACCTAAGATGGAGATAAGGAGGTCAGTGATGGTGCATTAAACACCGTACTGAGTGAATGTGTGAGTGTGTGTGGGAAGGGCGAGAGGCTGAGAGAGAGCTCCACATTGTCTTAAAATAAACACCTGTGTCAGCCTAAAACACGCACTCACACTCATCACACACACACACACACACACACACACACACACACGCACACACACACACACACACACACCAAGAGAAAGAGGTTGAAGCTTGTCATCTATTACTTGTTTCCCCTTAACCTCTGCATTTTGAGATACTTCAGGCTCTATCAATTCTTCAAATTCCTCAGAATGTGTTTGCGTCAAACTGATGAACACACACACACACACACACACACACACACACACACACACACACACACTGTATCCCTCCATATTTCTCTACAAGAAGAATCTTTTTCAGAACTAATCCTGTTGAAAGGAAAATGTCAGAAAATGTGTTTGGCCAACGTGACTGCGCCCCCCAAAAAACAGCAAATCCCACTTTATTAACCTCTGCAGCGTAATAACGGCGCCCCCTGCTGGACAGAAACACTATTACGCTTCATTCAACACCAAACTTGCGATTCAGAATGTAAATCTGACGTCGTGAGGGTGTCGTTAAAGAAAACTCGTACTTCACACGACGGGTTATGTTCATTTTGTGTACACTGGACATTTTCGGGACTTTTGAAGCAGTGTATTCGGGATGTGTGAAGTTCCTCAGAGAGAGAACAGAGAAGTTAATCATATTTCTTACTCTGTGTTAAAGGACAAGCAGTTTGAGGTTGGGTTTTTTGTTTTTGTTTTTTTCTTTAACCAACGCTAACCGTTACCTCAGCATAAGCTAACAGGCTAAAATCAAAACGCTGACGGTGAAGATACTTATACACGGTTATCCTTTCATGTAATACAGGTATAATGACAGAAAAAAGAGAAAAAAACCTGTCACGTCGACCAGAAACAGCTACAAACACCTAAAAAAAAAAAAAATGACTGGAATTTTCATGTTTGTTAGCATGAGAGAAAATCCTGACAGGAATGAGAAGGCGCGCGAGCCGCGATATTTCAAATTTAACCGCCGCTGTGTGTACATGTGTGTACGTGTGTGTGTGTGTGTGTGTGTGTGGTATTCCCCTCACGCGCCGCGCTGTCTATGTAGGGCGCTCGCGCAGCAGGTGTTGCGCATCAACGGTCTGACAAAATAAAAATAAAAAATAATAATAATAACATTGATAATGAGTGTATTGTTTATTCGTCCTCTCGTGCTAAAGAAGTTACGAGTCCATGTCAAATATAGATTTTTTATTTTATTTTATTTTTTTAAATAATAAATAAATAAATAAATAAATAGATCACACAAATATAGCGTACATCTCTGTCAGGAAATACGGCACTTATTTGAG